>JARFOD010016080.1:0-11187 GCA_031763545.1 Mopalia muscosa
TATGTTCACGCCACAGCATAGCTGAAATACCGCTGAATGTGGCGTAAAACACTAATCAATCAATCAATCAATCAATCCATATTACCCAGGCAAGAATATGGTTATCTGATAAATCTATGTTCTTTCTGAAATCATTACACCTATGTTATTGTTCTGAATCGCTGGTACTGGAATGATGTGTACAGGTATGTGATGAATGTGAATCCTCTCATAAACTTTGATGTGCACATTTACTTTATCATTTTAAATCCCCGGTATCACATTGTATGTGATGAATCTTAACCCTTTGTATAAGCTTTGTTGTACAAAGTTATGTAATCATTCCGAATCTTCCGTATATGATTGTTGTGTGCACGTATATGACAACCTGGAGGCCTCGTCTAAGCTTTGAAATACACATTTAAGTAAAAATTTTGAACTGTTGTAAGTATCAGTGTTTTAACACACACAAGCATGATGTATATCAGTTGTGAGTATGCTATTTTAACACATCTAGGTACATACATACCAAATAAATATCAATGTGAGTATTGTGTGTTTGAATACACATGTATATTAATTATCAATGTGAGTATTGTATGTTTGTACACTCTGACATAATGATTATACATTTGAGTATTTTATTTTTCTACACTCTGACAAAATGATTATACATTTGAGTATTGTATGTCTGTACACTCTGACAAAATGATTATACATTTGAGTATTGTATGTCTGTACACACTGACATAATGATCATACATTCAAGCATTGTATGTTTGTCCACACTGCCAAAATGGTTATACATTTGAGTATTACATGTTTGTACACATTGACAACATGATCATACATTTGAATACTGTATGTTTGTACACACTGGCAAATTGGTTATACATTTGAGTTTTGTATGTTTGTACACACTGACATAATGGTTATGCGTTTTAGTATTGAAGTTTGTACATGTACTGACATAATGATTATACATTTGAGTATTGTATGTTTCTACACACTGACATAATGGTTATATATTCGAGTATCACACGTTTGTACACATTGACAACATGATTGTACATTTTAAAACTGTTTGTTTGTACACACTGGCGAATTGGTTATATATTTGAGTTTTGTATGTTTGTACACACTGACATAATGATTATGCGTTTTAGTATTGAATGTTTGTACACACTGACATAATGATTATACATTAGAGTACCGTATGTTTGTACACAATGCCATTATGCATTTGAATATTGTATGTTTGTTCACCCTAACATAATTTTATCTAATTGAGTATTGTAATTTTGTACACACTGACGTTATGATTATACATTCGAGTACTGTATGCTTGTACATATTGGTAATAATGATCCATTTGAATATTCTATGTATGTATAAACTGACATAATAATTATTCATTTGAGTATTGAATGTTTGTACACACTGCCATAATAATTATACATTTGATTGTGGTATATTTTCACACACTGGAACAAAAATCATCAGTTTTGAGTATTGGTATGGTTAAGTGTTGAAAGTTGGTATTGAACATTCAGCATTAATATTTCCTCAACGCATGTAGTTTAAGTCTTTGATTATTTATTTTGTTCACACTGATACGGCAATTCGCTATTCTAAAGAAACCAATTGTAAAACCTGTTGCCTTAAATTATTGATGCACCTCTTGTGCCACAGTGTGTGGCCAGAGTTAAATAAAGAAACTTGAAACTTGATAAAAACATTTGGGGTGGAAAAATCTTTAATATTATTCGATGTAGTCGTTTTCTTTTACATAGCATATCTATTAGTTTAGAGACGAAAGGTCCATGATAGCCATACCAAATTAAGACATGTATAGTCTCTTTGAAAAATGAAGTGCTACTACATAAACTTTTACGCCGATTAAATAGAGATGTATTAAGCCAAGCATTTTGTTTGGCTTAATACTGAAATTTCTGAAACATTTTGTGCGCCAAACGAGACTTGGAATCGACCGTTAGCGTTGTTAAATATACGGAAATACGGTTCAAGTATCTGTTGCCAACTTGTATTTATTTTATTTTTTTTAGCTTTTCCTCCCTGACTTTATAGACTTTAAATTTTAGGTGTTAAGCTGGGAAGTCTATTTAATAGAAAATTTGAGTGCTACTTTGACATCCGAGGGAAGACATTACACTGCTTGGGACGCTTAAACTCTGTGACTAGGTGGTACCTTCTGTGGTAATCTGTAAGTACAGACAATGGACATCATTGCTATCAGTGAATTACCTGTGACATTAATCTGGATTGCTTGTCAAATATAAAGATAAAACATTATATTGTAGAAGACTGTATATATGGCAACTTCTCGTTTGTTTTTGACGTGACGTTCCAATGTCTATTCCGACATCTCCCATTCAGCATAATCAAATCAGCGATTTCATATCTAATATGACCACAGCGAAATTAATGAAAGCCTTACAAATGCGTCGACACAAAGCAGAACTAAACACTGACCGATTTATTTAACACAACATGCTAATTATCTGTACTAGTGTCACCACTTCATTTGAATTGTTTTTTTTTTAAATTGACCCTGTATTATAATCTATCTGAAACACCTTAATTTGTTTCAATTGCAAAGCTTTACACTGTTATTCCCTAACCCCCTAGAGTTGTTTATCGTCTTAAATATAATGATAAAATCTGTTTCTGTCTCGCTCTTTGGCTAACAAAAGGAATCTTGCTGTTAATCCTCATACGCTTACTACGTTGTTTAACATAACATAAGTGAAGCAGCAGGGTTGTTTTAGTTCAAATAGTTGTTTTTATCAGGCCATCACAACTTGTTATTGAAAGAAAAGATCTTTCATTTTCTTGTCATTTGTGTAATCTTCTGCGTTGCTAGATCCTTCAGCTAGTAAAATAAATGCCACATCAATTCTTCAGTTAGTTGTTGTAGTCGTATGTTGTCCCTAGAAGTGCAAAGCTTGCCCTTATTCTGACGTTGGGAACAACTTATTTGGTCATTATCGGTTATATCAAAGGATTATAGGCTATAAAAATGACTTGTGTTGACATAAATCCTTTAATGTTGCAGGTTATAAAGTGCACTGTGTAACACAAAAACATCAGTACGGTAACTGTTTTCTTTATGAAAGGTGCACATTAATTCGTCTACTTAATCTTATTTCTCAATACACGAACTATCTCTCGACTATCTCTCGACGGTGATGACTTTAAAACAAAAGTACTTCTTTTGGATACAATATGCTAAATAGGATTAACGTGCGTATTTAAACCACTTGGCACAGATACATTTAATGATCATAGTCACAGGAGAAGAGGTTTTGGTACTTTATGACCCACACATTGGGTGCCATTATTGTTGTTCTTTGGCATTCAAGTAAGACACACAATTTTGGTATCTAGTAATTATATGAAAATAATATCGGAACTGGGAACTAATTTGCGCCACTGTCTGCATATGAACACAGCTGAAATAGGAATTTCACTCAACTTTACAGCAAAGCATGGAGGATCAACATGCTGTGTTCTGGCAAATATAAGTAGCTTTGTAATCATAAAGGAACGAATCGAAGGCTTTAAAAACTGATATGGTATTTTAGTGATTCGCCTATTCAAAAGCATATCACCCAAAAGCCAAAGCTCCATTGTGCAATGCCAACATTACAGTGAAACACATCGGATTTACGGGGTGGGGGGGGTGGGGGGGGGGGAGATATAAAGCAACAGAATGATCTAGTTTCAGAAACAATAGATGTGCAAGTAAATGTTGGCTTACGGTTTAATGGGTTCGTTAACACGGGTTTCGGTACATCTGAAGACATCAGTCAGTCTGGCTCAAGTCACAACGACTTCGTGTACAGTGAAATAGAGAGAGCCTGTTGCGAAACTCCATTAATGCCATAAACGAGGTCGGAAGCCTGTCGTAGAATGACATTCACCAAACATATTTCCTTTCCTTCCAGACTGTCTTTGAAGTTCTGTCAGCATAGCTGTCATCATAGGCCCTCATTTCCGACGGGATACAATAACTAGCTCAATCTGGTGTTTTCAGTATGAAGGAAGACGTGGGTCAACCGACAACGGGTCGATAATAAGCTAGTGTTAAAGATTAACGGATATTCACATGTAGTCTTATATATATCCTCTGTTACATTATGTTTACAAAAGAATTGAAATCTGAAAAAAGTTATTTTCACAACTTTTATACGAAACCGACACAAAAGAAGTAACATTTCAAAAAACAAATTTCAGACATCGATACACATACTAAAATAATGACATACGTATTCATCTAAGGTAGGAATTGTATTGGACATTCGTCCATACAGGTTCTCGTTGACTGTTTCCGATTAATAAAATCAATAATGTAACCATGCAATCAAGAGAAGTCGGTACAAGAGAGTGTTATAGCGTCTAAAAAGTAGGCTTTATGTAAGGACAACTTGGTTCTTGGTAGAAATGCTTGGGTCTCATTTACAGGTTTTTGCTGGCAGAACCGGACGGACAAACTAAACAAGTGCAATTGAACAACATGCTTTGACCTTACAGATAGAACTGGATGAGATTATAGATTTACCCGTCTTTAGTCCGTCTGTCTCATTTTGTCAGCTTATCAGTCTAAGTTTGTATACACTGCATGCTCATGACAACACACAGGCCACGATGGATTTTCACACAGTTTTGTTGAGTTTTTGGCTAAAATCATTCGGACAGAACAAACATAAAAAATATAAGTTTTCTTGTTGTTTGTAATGCAGCAGTAAATTGTTAATCGGCGGCGTAACATAGTTTTACTTTGAATAAAATAACATCCTTGAAACTAGTTTCAAGAACGACCAAATACAACACTGTTGCTCCTTGCTGATTGGATATGAAAATTACAAAAAGTCCTTTGTTGGTGTAGTTTTCTTTTGGACTAAACATTCGTTTTAGTAAGTTGGAGATGGCAAATGAGCTCAAGATCGTAAAACTTTGGTTAAGAATTTGTTGGCTTAATTTATTTTTCGGTGTCACTTTCTTTATTTTAATTATTTCAGATCCTTAGACGACATTACATTATACCAAGTGAGCAATGCATACACTTTGTACCCTTATGGTAATTAAATTATATAGGTATATATTTACGTTTATTTAAGGTATTCTGTCCCTTGTAATTCGCAATTAGTAACATTAGTCTATGGTCAACATACACTAGGGATTGAATTAAACTGGATATTTGGGTATGGCAGTAAACGACTTATTGTATAACACGCTTCAACTTACTCTTAACATCTAAATTATTACGCCCCTGACATTGCCTAAAACAAACCAATACGCTAATCTACATCTTGTAATTTGAGCACTCAACTAAATCAAGTTCACGAAGAGAGAAAATAAGTTGAGTCAACCAGGATAGTTCTTTGAGACATACTGAATTCCGTTCAACTCTATAATAAAGTATGTGGCACAGTCAAGTGATCACCAAACCCCCTGGAGATAAGTTATTTTCTCTCAACTCCCACATGCTATGTATTGTTATTGATTGCTACATGTATTCAACAGACTCCTCCGCGTATTCGTTACCAAAAACCTTCATTTCCGCCAGGAAGTAATAAATAGTCCAACATGTGTACAATGGGATTAGAAATGGAGGTAAAACATATGACAACTGGGTATATATATAAACATATCGATGTTGTCGTCCAGTAGAGTTGCCATTGCATCCCGATAGAAATTGTCTTTCTGAACAACAAAAATAGATATTAGTCCCAACCACATTGTCAGACCCAAACAATAAAAAAGATCCGTGGGCAATCTCGATAAAGACACAGATATAGTGACCATGTGTCAGTGCTTCCAAAGTGCAAAGATTATCATTACCTAGGGACAATTCGTGGTTGTTCTACCGTAACCCTCTGTAGCTCATTCTGTTAGTGCTGGTTCTACTTACAAAATAACCCAGTTCAAATACCGTTCGAGGCAAGCAATTGTCTTTCACTACAATAAAAATGTGTGGGCTATCGTTTATCTATTCAAATTGTGCTGTTCCGCTCAAATCTGGTTTAAAAACCCATTAAAAAGCGAAAACCATATCTGTATTATATATCACGGTTCAGATCCCAATGGAGGCAAGCATAACCTTCCTCTCTACATTTCAAAAATATATATCAGCCCAAAACCAGATTGTTAAACAATGGAAAACACATTTGTTTGTAATTGTCAGATAGTCTGTCGATTTGATCAAATCACGGTCGTACCGAATTTGGTCCCGTGGATCGAATCCCACTAGAGCAGCACACATTTATGTTTATACGTTTTAAGAATATGTATATATATATATTGCACCTTTTAATAACAATTTCTAAATTGTAACTGAAGTAACAGGATTCGAATTAAATATTATCTACTTGTTTTCACAATAATATGATCATCATATACGCTTTTGTTATGTAACACCAGCAGATTGAGGTTAAAGATACAACAGTAAGGGTTTTGCAGCTTTTTAAAATTCACTTATAAGATCTGGCTGGTAATTGTCCTATCTTAACATCATTATCGACAGGAGAACCCGAAATCTTGCATTCACAAACTTCGCAACAACAAAAAAGTATTTGTGAAAATCAACCAAAGTACTCCGCGGATTTGTATTTAAAAAACCCATGAAACAAGCCGGTTTTAATAATGATGTAGCTCCAATGACTTCACCATATCAACCCAAAAATTGCCTTTAGGCGTAAACAATAAACTCGTGAAAAACTCAGTCTGCTCCCCGTCTCCAACAATGACCCACTTTACATCAGAGATTATTTAGGTAGGAAATGGCCGAGAATGTTCAGACATGCCTGTCTTGCTGATTTACTCTAAACTAATTGACAACCATTTTATTTATCAGCGCAGAATAAAATCATTCACCATGGTTTAGTATCAGGGATATATTTTGCAAGTTGACATGACAGAGAATAGTATACTTGTTCAAATAAAAAGCTACCTGCAAATTTATTCGGTCTCACTTGGCTTTCAAGAAACGTACATTTTCCAAACATATGTTGCAAAACGCCTACTAACCCATCAGAGAAATGTGCAATTAAGGCAATGATGTGAATTTTCCATTTTAGTTAACACGAGTGACAACATGACGAGAATTTGGCCGGCTCCAGTTAGGTGAATCGCAATTGGAAGTCGCACGGCACAGGAAAGTCAGACTGAGCACTATTTCACGTCTTTGGAACATGTTTCAGCGATTCCAATCAGCCGAAGACCGGGCCCGAAGTAGTAGACCTCGCATAACAACTACAGCACAAGATAACTACATCCGGGTCCTTCATTTGCGTCACTGAACTAGCACAGTAACGAACACAGCTGGGCAAGTACCTGGTTTGAGACGGGTGTCTGCACAAACCATTCTGAACCCACTTCGAGAAGCTGGTTTACGGGTTTGGAAACTATACGTTGGTCACGTTTTGCAATGCCATCATCGACCTTTAGCGTTCTGGTTCATGAATTGACAGCGACGAGTTCCGTTTCCTTTTACAAGTAGACAAAATTGACTACACGCTTATACAGGCGTCACAATGAACGGTTTGCCAATAACCGCGTCGCCCAAGTTGACGGATTCGGTGGAGACAGTGTCATGATGTGGAGAGCCATCTCCTACATAGCAGAAGTGAACTGGAGCTTGTACTAGGCAACATGACAGCTGTACCCTATCGGGATGAAATTCTGCTTCTTATACGACGCGTTTGACAGTGGAATACCTAGAAGATGAGAACATTAATGTGTTGCGATGGCCATCAAGAGCGCCAGATCTCAACCCTATTAAGCATCTGGACGAACCGGACAGACGTTTACGCCAGCGAAACCTAGCGCCAGAAACACTTCTGCAACTGTCCCATGCACTACATGAAGAATGCATGAAGTTTCAGTTTTTGCCAAAGCGGTGTCACACAGCGATTGCAGCTCACGGTGTTCACATACGGAACTGACTTGAGCACTCTTGTTCGGCGCTTTGCTAAACCAAATACGCCTGTGCTGCCGTCGGTCTATAGCGAGAGAATTACTAAATAGCTGTACCAATTTGAATTGTGCTTCCCCCAAAAATTACTGAGTTAACTAGTTTTTTTCAAGAGATAATTCTATTAATGTTTCGCCTTTGTGTTTATTTTTTTGGCAGAGTATACATTTTATATCCCATGATAAAGCTGCCACTTGTCATCGATGTGAAGCCTACCCCGACATTATTCCCATACAACTTGGTAGGGTTGCTCAGATGGCGTAAAGTCGGAAATGTCGTCATATTTGCTGGATAACCTGCGATGCTTTACCAGGGAATGGTGGGTTCTGGTATGACAACATTTAGAAATGTTTTGACACAGTAAGTTGTTTTGAGCTATAAAGGTTTAGACACAAAATAAGAAAGGGTGAATGTAGTTCAATGAGAAACACGAAAAGCCACTCTTAAATGAGTCTAATATATCGCCCAGACAGGCGCTTAAAGGATGTAAGAACGTCAGGCCGTCTGATAGATTGAAAGACGTGGGTATTTAACTTGAGTCTAGTGGCTAATTGTCCAGCATTTCGGATCAATTGATCTTGTTTGAATATCTGAATTCTCAGTACCAGTACCTAAAGATTATGCTGCCTCCTAAATATTGGTAAGCAGAGATACATTTATTTATAAGTACATTTCCAGAGGCAAAACACTGATAGTCATTTCATTCTTCTTTTAGTAAATAAATCGTTATATAATGTCATGTTATCAACCTCAATTTTATACATATAGAACACTAGTTAAAAATGGTTTTTAAAAAATTAATTATTTCTAAAAAATAGCCCTGAATGTTTTAAAACACGTTTTCAAACGACTTCAAAAAATATATAAAGACAAAAAAATCGTCTTTTCAATTGCAATGACAGACCACCAGTCAATATATACGTGGTAGTTATTTTTTCATCCCCTTCAATGTAAGGTTCTCAAAAGGCGTTACAAGTACACTATTCAGTATTTTACAGCCCACCTCTGGTTCCATCGAGGTTTTAGCATTGCTTTCCATTTCACGCCAATGTTGTAAAATGGTCCTCCGCAATAAGTTGCTCTCAAAAGCTAAAAATTGATGGATACGATTCAACGAGAAACACCTAAACAAACAATTCTCTTATTGGTCTTTTTTTGTCGTCATGCGATATACTAGAATTCTGTGAATGACAGTATGTCTGTACATTGAACGATAATTAATAGTTATGTGCCTTGTAGCCCATTAGATCTTTCTTAACAAACTGTAATCCTCCGAAGAGCATGTAGATACTTCCTACTTAAAACTTGTATGTGTAACCACAGTATCCAGGTCGCTTATTAAATACGCTGGTGCGTTACCAAAATACGCGTTTGTAATAATACCTACGAACGAGCGCGATTAGCTAAAGGAGCGGGCTGATCGGAAAGATGAATCACTCTTGCCAAACAATGGAGCCAGTGTGTGATTATCCTTAGAGAGACCTATACACCTGTAACATAGATAAAATAATCCTGCGCACTGCCTAAATTCAACTCCAATTCATCAATTCCAAACCCGATATCAATGTAGAACAGTTCAATGACTTTTTCCTTCAGTTTTGTATACTAACAATTGTACTTAGTTGCAGGGAGGGCACATGTGTTTAGTAGCTTAGTGAGGTGTCATAGATTCGGTTTCCCAATGGGCAAAAATGGGACAAGCTGTTAATGCATCTGCTGCCGCCAAGCATAACAAATAGAAGTATTAAAGTTAACACGTGTTGATCTCCCGTTTATCGTCGTATCTGGGTCAACTAAGGGCACATACTCTCCATAGGCGGTAAAGTGTAGCTGATCAAAAAACGTCCAATGACCAAACTGATCAAAATTAGGTTTTGACACAAGAATTCAGCCGTATGGCATGGTATCTTCCCGTGTAATACAGATGTAGAGTCAACATGGTTTTGGACGAGGCCACATAATTCGATCCTACAGGATAATTATTAATTTTTGGGTTATTTTGAAAGCCCTATTGGATCCTTTAAAAAAATCCTATAGGATTCCACAGAAAAATCCTTCTGTATGTGAGGAAAAGGGAAACCGCTAATGATCGAAACTATGCGAATTAGAATAACGAATAGACATGATGCGGTACTCACTATCTTGATTGATTGTTAAGGCGACCTAAAATTGTTCTGATTGTATAAAACAGTAGTTATCGCCGTTACACCGGCGTGTTTAGACAACATGCATGTACTGTTCGCTGATTTCGGTAGAAACTTTCACAATTGTTTTGTCAATAATGAGATACATAAAACGGCTTCTAAGACATTGGTAAATACTTGTAATCATACTGCCAGATAATTCAACAGAAATAATAATATTTGTGTTGAATGTACAATAGTCTTGTCTGCCAGATGCCGTTTTATATGTTGATGAACCTCTGTCTGCATTGTTTCCATTCAAATTATCACGTCCTTGGGTTGACTAAGAACAATGATGGCTTTAAACCGGTATCGTTACTGTCTGATCAGCTCATTGTGATCGATTTGCCTGGTCTGATAGTACTTGGTAGACGGTAATGAGCGAACCGCCCACGGAAGACGTCCCAAAATAATTGAGCTGGTTTCAAAGTCAATATATTCTCTGGCAAATGGACGATGTAAAAAAATTCGATAAGGATTGTATACCGGGGGAATTCTATCACAACAAATTATCATTTATTACGTATTTTACCTCAAGTTATAACACTTCAATGAACAGGCACACAATGTTTATAGTCTATGGAATAATGGATTCAAATTATGGACTCCCTTCTAGTTCTGACATGGAGGGTTGGGAGGGAGCTTATCATTGTCTGGTGCTCTCGGAGATAAAGGGTAACATGAAGCTGATCTGTTCAGTGGTATCGTTGTGTTGCATCCTGTAATTTTCCTGTTTTTGTCCTTGTTTGTCTTTGTAATGCTAATGTTTTAATATTGTGATTCAGTGTAGTTCGATTGGTTTAGCTGTTTTCTGGCACTTCATTTTTCATCAGAGTTATAGAAAATTGTTAAACTTTATATAAAAAATATAGTTATTTGCTCTGTAAATTTTGCGCTTAGAGAAATTGCGAAAAGGCTTTTTAAGTGTATTTTCACATACACATAGGATACCTGTACAATAGCGGTGGGGTGGGGTGGGGAAGGGGGGACTGTGGCTTTTCAATACGGTAAATCACAAGCCCTTTCCGT
>JARFOD010016102.1:0-24776 GCA_031763545.1 Mopalia muscosa
GTATTTTGTAATCCCAACTCAAGAGTTAATTTACTCTACGATGGGGGTGAGTGATTTGGGGAGGGGGGGGGGGGGAGCACAACAGGAAACAGAAACCACCCCTGATGCCCCTAATAAACGAGCAACAACAAGACAAGACATCACCAGATGCAAAACAAAGATTATTTTGTTTCTGAGATTTGTTTCTGAGAACACCAAGGCAACAGAAAAGCTACCTCCCAAATGTCCGCTATTTTGTAACCATAAAAAATATCTTTGGATAACACTTGGTTAGATTAAAAACTAGTTTAGGTCATTATCCGCTGCAGCACAAATCAAGTGTTACTTGAACATTAAAGTTTTAATATTAAGTTTTTGTCATACTCAAGGTTATTTCACTCATAAGACGGCGTACCAGCACAGATTGTGAAAACCACACTTGCGCCGCACTAGCATGCAGTGAACAATAAATAGATATCATTTAATCACAGGATTTCATTTGGTATGATGGTACAATAAAACAACCCGGGGTATTCGGTGTAATTGTATTTATCATGTAGACTTTGAATGCATAGAGTAGCCAGACTGCAGACAGTTAAACTTTGCAGTTAGATTTTACTGGCTCTCTAAACAAACATTGGGAGTGTTATACTATGACTCACAGACTACTGATAAACCCTGCACTTAGTGTGGTTGTTGCACTGAAATGAAGTGCATATTTTCTATTTCTATCAGGAAACCTGACAAAACCAAGAAATAAGTTTAGAAAATATACAATTCCTATGTCATACAACTTATCTTCTATCTATAAAATTTTTTAAAATTGTGAACAATTTAAAATTAGTCTGTGGGAGTCTGTGAGTGCTACACCTTAATTCGGAGGCACCATTAACATTAAATGATTCCGTCCTATGTCATAGTAAGGTCTACATATTGTGTTGTGTTGTTAACAAGGAAAAGAAAATTACATCATTTCACTAAAATTTATTAAAAGAGTTCATAGTTTATTGAATAACCATGACAAAATTTCTACATAAAATCCTAAAAAATAGAATAAATTAAATTCTAGAAAAGCTGGATAATGTACTTTCATAGTAAATTAATACAATAGCACTGCTATATATAATTAAACCCTCCCCAAAACAGCCCATAAAATGTAAAAACATCTTTAAACATTCTGCCAAGATTTTACAATAAATAGATGTATAGAAAGTTATTGTACTCTTATAACAACTAAAATATCATAAAATTAACAACATTTTGTAGAAATAGCCTACATGTGTAATGTAGAAAAAATATGTCATCATTCTTGTAAATTATGAAATAAATGTTGTAAAATAATCCAGACTTCCCAGCCAATAGGCTGTTACAAAATTTCTGAATTTTTATTTGTTTCATTGATCTATAAGCCACAAAATAACAACACAAATTTTTTTTGTTGAGATTATCTGTTGTATTTTAATAATTTTTGTTAACCAATATAATCATTTCAATTATACAAGGCAATGGCCTGAAATGTATGTATCAACATATGAATGGTAATGCTGCCTCTAATAAATGTAATAACCCACTTAGGGACATGTTCATAAAGCTTCTAAAATAGTTCTGAACAATTTTTTGGGAATGTGCAAAAATCGATTAAAAAACATAAGCATGAACGAAAACATACACAACTTTTTGATGGTCCTAATTTAAAGATTATAAGTGTAATTTATAGAATGTAAACTTATTAATCTCACATTTATTTTTTTTTTTTCTCCATGGAAAATAAAAGAAAATTTCCAAAATATTGCTTAACCTAATAAATAATTAAGTAGCTGTACGGGCCAAAATAATTATTTAACAATATTACAAAATTTTAAACTGTAACGATCCAAGTAGACAGATGGTTATTATTAATAGCAAACTACATGAAATCAGATAAATGCTTCCTTGCGTCCCACTTTCTCTTCTTCATGCTAGATAGGCCAGAACATTATTTCATGGATGTTTTCCATTCAGAATTAGCATCAATCTCTGCCGACTAAAGCTTGTAACAGTTTCTTGTAATCTCCTGAACAATCATCCTTCAGCCATCGCCACAGCGTCTGGTTAGTCAGCTCCACAAACCACTGTTTAATCTGTACCATGTCAATCTGATCAAGAAACAAGTCATTTTATAGATAAGATTATAATAATTACTAATTTAAAGATCTACTTTCACAAAGTTTGTTTAGTAAAGTTTATTGACAATTTGTAAGAAAGATGAGGAATTCATTTTGACTCAACTTTATATTTTATTTATCACAGCTTTACTAGCAAGTAAATATCTTTGCTACTGGTGGATGATTTGTCGAATAGCTGACTTGACAAGATGGATAAAACATTGGTAATGAAGTGAAAAACATAGATAATAAAAGTGACAAACATAGGTAATAAAAGTGAAAAACATTGTACTTAAGTGAAAAACATTGGTAATTAAAGTGAAAAACATAGGTAATAAAGTCAAAAACATACTGTAGGTTATTTTACGTGCCAGCCCGATGGGTGAACGAAACATCCTCCACGCCACTGGTAGAGCACCAGGGCAAGAGAAAGCTCTCCCCCCCTCCCTACCCCCAAATCCTCCGCACTGATACAGTGACAAACATCTGCAGCCTTAGTTTTATTGCAAAACCTGCACACAAAATGAAGTGGTATGGATTTTTCCTGTCTAAATCAAAGTCTGAATAATTAACTGTTTTATTATTGTTTGCTGTTAATTTGCTCATCTTGAAATACCTCAGAGCGCGATACAATGATCCTAATCAGTGTACGATCGTCTGTTCCTAAACCCTTCATGGCCTCAACCAATCGCTCGGCAAAATAACGGGGGCGGCACCTCACATTCATCACTGGAGAAAATAGGACATTCATGTAATTAATATAAAGAATAAAATAAATAACTTGACAAAACCATTTCAATTTTGATGTCGTGCCAGCCCATTGGGTGAAGGAAACCACCCTCGACACTAATGGTAAGAAACAAAGATGTCACAAGAGAAATACAGGACACTCACAGGACAATACAAGACATCACAAACAGATTGGCTTCCTGTTTCTTCTTTAGCTTCGAAAGCACCAGGGCAATGAGAAGCTCCCAAATAAACTTTCAGGAAAAATTGATGACATTGGTTGAAACATACTTTGGTCATCAGCCAAATGACATGTCTGTATTTGAATATCTTATTTTGTATACAATTTCACATGTTTTACATATTAATTCAACATAAATTCTACATACATGTACAAATTAAGCTAGGTAGCAGCTCCAAAAACTAAGGTCTAAGGTAGGTGAAAAAACTACTCATGTGCAATGTGTACTAGGAGAAGTTTTTTGTTAAGTACTAACCAATAGCTCTGAGTCCTTTCTGATAATCACCAGATGTTTCACGGTCAACAGAATTCAAAATGTCTCTCTGTGTTAGCTAAATAAAATAAATCATAAGTTTTTTCAAATGTTACTTCTACAAAGCGATAGTCAGGACTAACATAGAAATGAACGGTAATAATCTTAATAATAACCGTTTACCAAACATGTGATGACAAAAACAAGACGTGTCATGGAGCCATGTGCCACTATTTATTTTAAATGTTGCGTCTGATATTTTTGAGTCAATTAAGAAAGTCCTCCCTCACATAATTCTGCTTGGCCAACAAATCAAACAACATTGCGTTATTTTGGTCATGTAACGTTGCAACAGAATTTTGTGGACCACCAGTTATGTTGCCACAATCTTAGAATACAACCACACCACAATGAATTAGAAATGTAATACATGTAGCTATATTGTAATATTGTTGTTGCATCATTTAAGGTTTTGATAACGTTGTGCAAATACTCTACCACATCACAACTAAGTCACGACATAGTCAATTTGTGTTGTTACAACATTACATTTCAACGTTTCCTGTCACGTTTTGACAACATTATAATATCAGTTTGTATTAATTGGGAGAAACTAATAACTAAATTTCATTGTAGATTTACGTGATAGTAATGTTGTTATTTGGTAACTCTGAAACATTACCATTGCTTTGCTACAACATTACAGCTTCGTTATGGGTGGCTTGTGCAATGCTAATTTCGCATTCATTTTTCATTCAATTGGGGCCTTGTTTCAGACATGCTTTTTGATTGGTTCCTTCAATATCAATACTTGTATGAGATATTTGTATAAGACGATGATGGAGATTCAAAACGTCAGTATAGATATTGTACAAAAATTCACAACCAACCTTTGTGTATTGTTTCCAGGTTTCTCGGAGTTGATAATAATCACGAGTGGCGAAGATTCTGGTGAAGGTAGCTTCGTCAGTGCCCCACCTGTCCTCACCAGCTTTAAAGAGATTTTCCGCATCACGCCTCGCTTTTTCAAGGTCACAGAGTTTCACGTAGTTCACGTCATACAACCCAGTGCCGTTCCCATCAACCAATATCTCATCCACGGAATTCTCCAACTTCTCACGAGTAATCTCAGCACGGTTTCCCTAAAAGTTTAAAGATTGGTTGTTTGCTTGATTGGTGTTTTATACCCTACTTATGGTTATTACACTCAATCTCATGATAGCACACCAGCCTAATGAGTGAAGAACACTACCTTTAACCTAACCGACAACAAAGACAAGATGGGACAATCACAAAACGTTAAATGACAACACAATCGCTTTTTCAAGCCCCTTAGGTCTGAGAGCACTAGAGCTAACTGTGTGAGCTATTAGTTAAAGAAGTGTTTGGCTATGACTATCAGTGAAACAATTGGTAAAAAGTTAAAATAGTTTAACTAAAAGTTTTCACGGAATAATCGAACAAAATGCAATTTGTCACACTACATTTCTTTTATAATGATCATCTAAAAATGTTGACATTTTGAATGGTCAACAAGAATATACAATGTTGTGTACAAGCACCATTGCCTTGATGTCACAATGACAAAGATGTCATTAAACAATGTGACGTCATCTCTATATGATGAATTTATACTACATGATAATATCCCTAGTGTAATGCAATAAAATAACCAACGTCACTAGGTTAGATTATCAGGGGTGTAGTGTCGAAGATGGTAATTTCTATCACATCTTTGTGCCATAGTATTTTAAAGGTAAGTATCCAGAAGAGGTTGTCTTGAATCACTATTTTAACAGAAACGGTGGGTCTTATTTTCACTACCTTTCCTTTGTAAAATGGTAAGCTGATTTTACAAACGACTGATAAGGTGTTCCAAAACCAGAGACTTGTATATGACTATTAACTATTGAGTGTTGTTCTTGGGCCAGTTGCTGTTAATTCGATAGTGGCTAACATCAGATTTAATCACTAATATAGGATTAGAGATCGAGCTTCTACATTGCGCCACAGCTTCTAAAAGCAGATTACTTTTAATAGCACTTCGAGCAACTGACCCAAGCGCAATGTGTCAGGGAAATCATCCTCGTCAACTGTTAATCTGCCAATTTTGCCAGAGTAAAACAAAAAATATTTTTTTAAAGTCAAAGTCCCCTTTACTAACACCGGCACAAAATGTTAGCCAGAGAGAGGTCTCGACATTTTAAAGACACTGTGTAAGCTATTTGACACTGGAAAGACATAGTAAATCTAAACTGAGACGATTGCTTTGTGTTAAAAGGCTGAATTTGAGACAATCAATTCTCATTTCTTAATAATACAGATTCAATAAATTAAACACAGCAAAATGATGCAATTCTTTGTTAATGTTCTGGATATCAAAGAATAATTTTTGTGTCTTTTAGAAAGTGAAGATTAATTAGTAGAAGGCCGGGTGGCCGAGTGGTCTAGGTAGCCCGCATTTACTGCTGGCGATTGGTGCCTAACTCTGAGGGTCGTGGGTTCGATTCCCAGACGCGTTTCAACCTACAAAATTTTCTTAACAGGTATAGGTTCTAACTAAGAAAGTGTTATTCCAAAATAACGAAAATACTGTTGTGGATATCAGTTAATGAAATTGAACTTGAAGCTTATGTGAAAGTCACCTTGCAGGTCATAAACCCATAACATGTGTCAGTTCTTTTATTTTGTAAATACTAGGAGAAAGTACCTGATAAAATACACAAGTAGTGTTATTACGAAAAACGATAACTTCATTTTGACTCAATATTGCAGCATGTCATATGGCATCATCATGGGATGATCTTTTAAGTTTTCGTTTTTCAGAATAACACAACTTGTCTATTATGTTCAACTCTTCAGTGGAACTACAGGATATTGGTACCTGACAAGCTGAGACAAGAAGTCTCTTAAAATCCCCACTTGTATCGTCTTCAATGTCTTTCTCAATCAATGTACTGCCTGCTTTTCTGTGAGGGCTCGCCACTGATAATAAATAAAATAATTTTTATTTACGTTTTGGGATATACAATAATTCATTGAATCTATCAGTTTCATTATTTTATGCGTTACTTTTTGAAACAGTTTAAGACATCAGTAAACACATTGTATTCCTGATGTGGTGGATCATGTTTAACAGAACTGCGCTGTTGAAAATTAACATTCCTACAGGGCTAAATAAAGATAGCATGACTCTACCTGAACCCTCTACCCCTAACACAATAGAAACCATAGGTCACGGTCAAGGCCCATATCCATGGTTCGAGTAAAGATCAATTTATGGCAATTTGAGTTAAGCAGGGAAAGACATCTGCGTAAAAGCTCCAATTTTGTGTATTTATTAACAATTGAACATACCATCTGGATACTTTTCTCTCAGTTCCTGGATCTGTGCATTGGTTCTCGTCATAAAAACTTCAACCAGAGTTTTTTCATCTGTACCAGGACCCTATAATTATAATCCATTATTATTTACTTACTCTTATTTATGTCTTTTATAAATAAAATAAAAAACTCTCCACCACTCCCCCACCACACCCCCTAAAAAGCAACAAAAAATAAATAAAAAATTCCAGTCTACAACTTGTATGGAAAGTTCAAACTCCTTTAACTTCCCAATCCATCAATTTAAAATTAAAACCTCAACATTAAAACAGGAAATAAAATAAACATACACAAAAAAGATATCAATAAATTAACCAATCACTACATCAGAACAGTGCAAAAGAAATACGGCCTACACCCCAGCCCACAATAAAAAAAAAATTAAAAACAGAACCATTTCATAATTTTGTCTGAAAAAGTGATTAACTATTTTATTTCACTTGTGTGTGCTATGGTTTTTGGGTGAGTGTGTACAAGGCAACATAACCATTCACTTTATATTTTTTTGGTGGGGGAAAAAGAAATTCTTGTTTTGAAAACATCTTACATAAATAGCTTCCTTGACACACCAGGCATCAAACCTGGCTGGCTCAACAAAACATGACATAATGGCTTCTTGATAATCTCCACTTAGTTCACTCTCCAAACAACTGACCAGGTCCTGTAACATGTAAAATAAGTTACACAAACGTAAAATTTCTTAAAAACATTGATAATAATACCATTTATATGTTTATAAAGACAAAGTCTATAACTATAATAATACAGGTTTGAGCTGATCAAAAAAATGTAAAGGAGCTACTAATTAAAGAAAAACTTCCCTGTAGATCAGACAACTTGTAACTGTCATTGTTTGTTTGGTGTTTAATGCTGTACTCAAGGGTATTTCACTTATATGACAACGGAGTGTCCACTTCATACTACACCTAGCCTTATTATGGTGGAAAACCGAGAGGAAACCTCGTAAAACCACCCCTGCAATTGCCGGAGCTACAACATGTGACTAACACATATACCTGATGGTCGGTGAAAGGTAAATCGCAGCAGGTTCAGTTTAGGAAGAGCACTCGCTACCCTTACATAAATTTTATGATTGAGCTGAATGCTTCACTTTTAATGGTTGTGTTAAGTTAACTGTTTATTACTAGAATAAAACTGCCATCACTAAAATCAGGATTTCCTTAGAAACGCTGGGTGGATATCCAATCCAGTACATAATAATATAAAAACACTACTCACCTTTCCAAAGGCTGTCTTGTACATTTTCTTCAACTCTTGTCTTTGAGCATTGTTTCGGGTAGCGACAACATGTGTGATGGCATCTTCATTGGTTCCTGGAAAATGGTAAATTATTCCTTATAAAGCTAAAACATGTCAATAAATAGATCAGACCTGTATGCGAAAAACATGACAGCCCTCAGAGACAGTGGCTGATAGTTAAATAGTGTTTTATATTTATATACCACGTCGATACACCCAAAGTTACAATAGTACAACTATCAAAAGGTCGGTATTTATTTGTAGCCCAAACATTTTTTTGAAATTTGTGTTTATAAACTTTTTTTTATAATTGTATAAAGTAAGCGCTAGGCTTGTATCATGAACATTTTCTACAAATATATAAGTTAATTAAAAAAATAATTAAAAATATGTACATTCATGACATAATATTTTTGTATGAATGATATTTACATAAGAAAATTAAACAGTAGACATAATCATTAGAATAGAAAGCAATGAAAATAAGAAAAAGAAAGCGAATGCTATTTACATAATTTATAAAAGAAAGTACCCAAAAAATAAAATGTAAAAATTGGTCATCTTTGTTGTTGAGCGGTTGTCTGTGATCGACAGGTAAAACCCATCTACAAATGCCCACATTGCATGTGCATTACTTGAGAGGTTTAATTATGGAATACCTTTATGGCTAATAATACATGGCAGCTTGGCTCAAAAGATTTCGGACAAACACTTCCATATTATGTTAAAATGTTGTACTTTATTTAATATTCATAGAATGTCGGCAACAAAATGTTTTTGAAAAGGTAGCTGTTTCATAATTATGATTTGAAATAAAAGAGATTAGTGAAATTTAAAATAAAATTTAAAAAACAAATTTCTTTCTTTATAACATCATACTACAATGATTAGATGATACGGCAACAAGGACATTGTCTATCCAAGATTGTGACTTCAAATGATGCCTGGTTGGATTAAATCGCGTCAGGCATCAATCACATACAGGCAGCGCTTTATAAGTTAATCTACAGATACCTCAACAACAGTGCTATCAACACATTCCCAGCACTAGTCTCGTTTAGCGACCAATAAAGTATTTTCTGGTATTATTTTCTGCTCACACATTTATTATTTGAGTAGACACTGCTGAATTAAATCAGGGGCATCATGCAGTGCAAAATAATTTGAGATATGGACCACTTTTTTACCTGCCCCATCCATGGCTTTTTTAAGGTAGCAGCAGTCAGCTTCAGCATCCCAGGGTTTCCCAGTCTTGTCTTCACCATCCAATGTCTTGTAAAAACCCACAACAGGGTCATCCAGTGTGTAGACCTGTGTTCCCTTCACAGTGCCCCCAGTCATATCAAATGTCCCGGACACAGCCTGTCTCCTGTCTAACTCATCCACAAATATCTTCTTCAGTCTGGCTTTTAGTTCCACATCATTGGCAGTAACAGGAGCTGGTTCAGTAATCTAATAAATACATATTAAAATAAATATTACCCTATAACTTCTATAAGTTGGGACACTCTAATCTTTGGACAGGCCACAGAAATACCATGGAAGACCCCCTGTGGTAAAGCCTATTTCTCTATCCCAACTGCTAGAAGTTATAGGGTATAACTTTTTTGTTTGATATTGCACTCATGAAGCCAGTATATGCTATAAAAATTACAACGTTTTTGTACAATACAAACTGCTTGTGTAATTAAGGTTACTTTACCCTTTGATGAGTATATATTTATTTGTTTCAGTTTGTTTGATTAGGTTTAAATGTCCCTTAAGGTTTGAGGTTTTTTAATTTAAGACGTCATTTTTAAGTTTATTTCATATGATGGTGTGACAGCCCAATGAGAGAAACAAACCATCTTCAACCTCATTGTCAACCAACAAACAAGATACTGCAAACATATCAGCTTTGTGTTGCTCCGTAGCTCCAAGAGCCCCAGGACAAAAAGGAAGCTTGCTCAAACTGCCCGTCAATTGAGGACACAGGAACTGGAAGTATCCAGCCAGAAGTACACAAACATGAGTAAGACAGGGATAACTCACTCCAGCATCTGTTTGATCCACCGTGCTCTCAACTTCCTGGCTGGTGGGTTCAGGAACTGACATAGGAGTCTAAAAATAGAAATCAATGGGTTTAACCAGTAGTTAAAAAGGGAGATAATTCTGTCACTTGTATAACAGGCAGTGCCCCCTATGTCATTAACTACCGGTAACCATTCAAATTTAATTGATATACTTGGTATAAAAACAGCAACAAGAAAATGGTGATGGTGAGACGTTCATTATATAAGAATTCTAATGTGCCATCTGTTTGCGAAACGGTTATACCAATATTTTACACGTATAACCAAAATTGCCACCTAAGTCATTGACAGCTAAGAATATAATTTAATAGGTTGGGCAGTGGTCAAAATGGGATCTAAACAACTGAAGAAAATGGGTAGGGGGAAAAGTTAATTAGAATTTAGTTTACAGTAGTTTCCTGTTTTTACATGACCACCAGCGTAAAGTTGTTGGTTGTGCCGGGGTAAGAAACCATATAAGCTTTGGAAAAATTTATCATGAAGACAATTAATTTTAGAGTTGACATGGTTTTAACTGTAAATGATTAGCTCATACTATCTCCTCACAGGATGGTTGTTTAAAGTCATTATTGCTTGGAAATACTCTGTATCAATATTGTAAAGTCTTTAAACTACAACTGAATTTGCACAACCCACGACCTGTACTACATTTAGGGAATCAAAGATTTGTTTGTTTTTGATTGGGGTTAACGTCTTACTCAGGGGTATTTCACTTATTTGACGACAAATTGTCCACTTCACACTGTTCCTTGCCTTATTACGGTGAAAAAAGGAGAGGAAACCTCGTAAAAACTAACCCCGCGATTGAAGGAGCCACATCGTGTGACTCACTCATAAACCTGATGGTCGACAGACGGGCTCAATCCCATGAACAGTAGGGCGGGCCAAGAGTCAAAGAAGAGAACCATATATAAATTTCATGGCCAAATAAATAATATTGAATGTCAGGGTCCTATAAAACAGACATGGTTTGCCGTTAGATTCTGATTACCCATTGCACAATTGATCACATGAGACAGTCCTTTAAGGAACTGCAGTTGATTCAATCAAAACACAAAGCAACCACAGTTACAGATATGATCCAGAAATTTTAACATGACACATAGTGTTTTTTTATATTTAATTGATAAAAAACAACACCCTGAATAGAACAATTAAAGAAACTTGAACATGCACAAGTTAATTAAACTGTAAAAAAAAAGAAAAGGCCCCCAGTTAATTAAAAAGTTAAGCAAAATGACCATTTTGGATAACCATTCTTTTGATTTCTTGTTAATCCCCTGAAGGTATCATTCATAAAATAACAAAATGAATTAAAAACGTATTAATGAATAAATTAGTTAGATAAAAAGTCATCTGAATTCAGTATAATATAAGCAATATAAGATACAAACCTGCTGAAGACTTTGTTGAGTTTCTTGTTGTTTGGCCAGCTTATGATAAAAGCACAATCAAGGATGAGAATATTAATACAAAAATGAACAACTCAGAACACTGGCTTTCAAGAGTTAGGATATTAAAATTGAATATTAGAGCACAACATATCACAAAGGGTTGGACAAAAGGCTTTTAGGACATGTATGCTGCTAGTGGCAGAAAGTCACATTCCTACAATATTTAATAATAGTTGACATTTGATGATAGCTGAATGAAAGTGAGAAAGGGAAAGATATTTTTGTAACAGTTTGAAGACTGTATAAATACATGTACAAACTGTTGTGCTGACAAATGAATAGACGTAGACTTAGTCACTATGAATACAATATTTGACTTGAGACTATAAGTATAACCCATGTCCCTTGATTAAAGTAAAAGTTCCATGTTGTCTGAAATAAATGGTTTTTAAACTGCGAGGAAAATATCTTTGAATAAGGAGCCACTTTTGGTGAGCTTTCTCATTGTGGCTAGTACAGCGAATATTTTTAAAAGACTCATAGCAGGCTTAATAAGAAAAACACACTGATTTATTAATAATTAAGTTAAACCAATAAGAGTCTTGCATTCAGAATCATTGTTTTTTTACTTATTGTACTTTTGTCCCAGTTGAGTCGTGAAGAAAACCACATTCCCACAATACTCGTAACAAACAATCACAGGAAACAAAACATGGAATGTCCCAAAATATGAAGTATAAAATATTAAGGTAGGTTTGCTTTGAAATGACAAAAAAAACTAATTTTGTATAAATTGATTGCATTTATTCACATTTAAAACTTACAAATTATAAAGTTTTATGATGAAGGTTTTACTAATCTCTCTATTCATTAAAAAAAATAAAAATAAAGAAATAAACGAAAACCTGTTTATGACATGCACATAAAATCTGAAGGAATAATTACAAAATAACACACACATTAGACACACTGTGATACACACAACCAATTTGATTAATGTGAGCTATTAACTGGGGTAATTTGGTTTTTGATAGTAAAAAACCATGAATCGTGCAGAATTTTAGATATTAATGTTAAATGAAATGTCTAAAAATCAAATGTCCACTCCCATTTAAGTACCCAATTAATACTTACCATTTGCATTTGTTGTTGCATTTGCATCTGATACTGATAGAGATGATGGTCGTAAGCATTGAGTGACATGGACACTGGTAATGGGGGAGGTGCTGTCGTCTGTGTATCCTAATTAAACACGATACAATAATTCTTATTTTAAATATCTTTTTTTGTAACACAGGGATGGAGTTAAGCCATTTTTAGAGGAGTGAATATAAGCACCTCAAATTCAACGGAAACTCAATTTTTGTCTTTTTGAAAATTTTATTGAAATTCATTACAACAAGAGATTTTTAAAAAAAATACATGTACATTGAGTGTTTATACCATAAAAGGGCTGTGAAATTATAATTTTATGCAATTTGGGTAAATAAAAAATTCTATTCCGTGCAAAACTAAGTTCTAACGAGAGTGAAGACACTGATTCCTATAAATCCCATGAACAGTTGGGAGAGGAATGAATTATATAATTTTTTCAGAATTCCATTCACTCTGTTTGAAGAGGTTATTTTACTCATAGGAAGGCGTGCCAGCCCAAAAGGTTAAGGAACCCACCCTGGACACACTTTCATTAAATGTCGAAGTCCTTTCGAGTAGTTAAAAAGTCCATTTAAAAAAGAAAAAAATTCTGAAATTTTGAATATTAAAACTTTTCTTTACTTTTATCATATATCTGTGATATTTGTCTTTTGGAAAGTTTCACAAAATATTTTTTTCTAAGATAAGTCATAAATTTTAAGGCAAGTGTGACCTTTTGGTATAACATATTGTCCCACAAATGCTTCTGCTGGTGGCTTCCTTATGTCATGAGAATATTTAGGCTGTTGGTCATAACTCTAACTACAATATACACTCTCTCTATATTTATATTTTGAATAAATGTACATGATATAGCCAATTTGTTTTGACACTGACCTGAAGGCAGGGATAGTTTTGTTGCTGAATCTGTTGAACAGCTGGAATATTGTTATAACCTAAAAATGAGAGTAAGCTGAAATTACTAAATATAGATGAGGAGTCTGACAGGGTAGCCATGATATTCCGATCTTTTTTACACATGTTACAAGTATATCCACATTGACAACCATTAAATATTTCATATATTCATTTATTATTTTGTTTCCGTTTGTTCTTTTTTTATTTCTTTCTTTTGCTTTGTTTTTTATAAGTTATTGTACATTAGTTATTTACTATTTAAATCTAAATAAAGAATTTCCTGTTGTAAATAGATTGATGGGCAAGTAGCCTAAAAATTAAAATATTATGTAAAAATTACTGAAGCAGTGATTCTGGGCTATAAATTAAAAATAGATGTGAATTGAAAATCTGTCGACCCAGAAAAATATTTGCAAGAAAAATTTGATCAGTTATTTGGAAATCTATTAAACTGAATTTGTTCTTATTTTCATTTTTGAAAAATGGACCATACACTCAGACTGATAAAGAAAGACAAGCAGTAATTTATCTAGAATATGCTTTTATATATCTTATTAACCACCTTTTGTGTTTGTTCATTTGATTGAGGTTTAACATTTTCTCAAGGGTATTTCACTTACAAGACGACGTGCCAGCCCAATGGGTGAAGGAAACCACCTCCGACACCACTGGCAACAAACACAGACAAGACGGGACAAATACAGGATAATAAGCCAACTCAATACAGTCACTACAAACAGATTGGCTTCCTGTTCCCTTTTAGCTCTGAGAGCACCAGGGCATCATGAAGCTCACTCCTACCAACTGCCAACCTTTTGTGAGATGTAGACATCCATCTAGGCATTTGCAAAGGGGGCATAAGTACAAACCTCCATATGGATGTTGTTGAGGTGGCTGGTAGGCTGGATACTGATTGACATTGTAAGCACTCCATTGGTTAGTTTGCTGACCCCCGTAAAAACCTGTAGGGGGTGGGGGAGGTCCAGAGTACATTGGGGGCCCACCTCCATAACTGGGATAGTTTGACTACAACAAAACACACAAGGAGGTTAGGATAAGTTTATAGCACGGGAACACTTTTATGAAATACAGATGAATGGATGGTACCTTAGCCTAATAGAGATGTTTATTTAATTAGGGTTTTATGTCGTACTAAGGGTAATTCACTTATAGTATGACGATGGATTGTCCACTTGACACTGTTCCTTGCCTTGTTACAGTGGAAAACTGAGAGGTAACTTGGTAAAAACCACACCCGCAATTGCCGGAACCACATCTTGTGACGCATTCAACCTGAAGGTTGACAGATGGACTCGATCATGATCCTGTGAGCAGGACATCGCAGTAGACTTAGAAAGAGCACTTGCCAACCACTAAGCCATGGCCCGGGCCCGTACAGAAATGTAGATAATGTAGTTATTTTTAATGTGACGACATTCATATATGGCCGGTCAGGCTAGTGGAGTTTGATGACGGCCCAGCAGAGATCCATGTCATGGACTTAATTCTAACTGCGGCGGTGTGAGTGGCTGCAGTATCTACAAAATCTTTGCCATTTTAACGTCTTTTCTTAATAGTACTGATATTGTTTCTTTGATTTAGGTTTAATGCCATTACTCATTAATACATGAAAGAGCAGTTTCCATCACATTTTATATTTCTAACAATGAATCATACTGGGACACAGTTGTCAATTTATAAAAAAGATAAACTTGTAGAGACTAGTTTCTATATAGATCTTAATCTCGAGTTGTTACTTATGGGTATTGAGAGAAGGTAATGACTATCTACATGGTATAAAAATTATGTGACAAACATGTAGCGAACAAGCGATTGGGTAAAGGTTAAGAATAAATCAACCGGCAAACTGGTATTTTAAAGCAATAGAAATGAGCCAAATATGTTTGTGTATTCACTGTTGGAGTACCTTAGCCTTGATGGTGTCAGTTAACTCTAGGGATGTAATGATACACTTTCGCCACAACTGCATACATATCTTGATATTTACCTCAGGATACAATTCATATCGTTACAATCTACATGTTGTTATCTTTCTTTGACAAGGGTAGTGAGGATCAACATCAATCAATTTTAAGTCCTGCAAGTGCATTTCATCTGGCAGTTAGATATTTAGTTTTGGTCAAATGGCTACACAGTCGCTGTAAGCTTACATTACAGTCTTTAAGATTATTTAGTGTGAGAATTGAAGATGCCCAAGTTAAGCAGGGAACATTTATAATGGAATCCTTTAGACCAGGTGAACCATACTTAATAAGCTGACATACCTGATAATAGGACATTCTGACAGAAAGATATAACCTTAATTCTGAAAGAAAAAGAAAAAGTAATGTATAAAAATATATTCAAGCAGACGTCAGGCATATTTATTACCCGGGGGCAGTGTTATTTTTTTTTTCGTGCAAAATTTGGGCAAATTAACATATTTTCCGGGCAAAATATCACACGCATACGTCAATATGTTTATTTTTTACCTTTATTGTTCATTTCTTTCTTTTCTCGGCCTGATTAAGCTTATATATAAACCAACAACAATTATGTAAATTCTGTAAAGCCATAGGGGCTAATATGTCTGGAATGTGATCATTGGCGTAGGGATCCTGCTCTATTTTATTAAGGAAAAACTTGTGCAAATTTACATATTTTTCGGGAAAATTATCAGAAAAAACGGTAATATGTAGAACTGTTATAGTTTATTCCTGATATTCTCATTGTCTTTGTTTTTGTTTTTTTAATTACAAAGTTCTTACATATCGTGAGAAACATTGACGATCAAATTAGGAAGGTAAGACGAAATATCGTCTATGTAGAAGTAAGGTTTGCTATGTTGTTGTCGTTTATATATACAAATTGAAAAGCTCGATGACCAGCAAACAATCTAACACAAAATCAGAGTTTGGGGCTATCAGTACAAAACAAAGATGAAAAAGAAGCCAGATGGCTTAGGCAACTCTACTATCTGTAAAAATCTTGAATTATTACAGAAATGCAACGTTTTTTTTAGCTTTCTTTACCAAGTTATTTTGAAGCGTCGTCGTTGCTACAGGCGTCTCGCGTCGACAAGCATTAATGTGATGTTACACGCGCGCCACGGCCTGTCAAAATTGGCCATGCGAATGTCACCTGTCAAAAATAGTTCGTTTTGTAACCTACATACATGCATAGATTCTCATTGTCCATACCGCACAGATCAGCGAGCACGATGTGTCTATCTGGAAAAACTTACAGGTTGTAAGCTCAATATTATGTTTGATATTACTGGCTATTTATACTGTCTATTTTAGATGCAGAGTTATGTATCTCTAACAGTCTATCATCCGGCTATAGATGCGAATTCGTATCCAATAAACTTTACAGTATATAGATTATATCATCTGGCCTGTGCTGTACCCTTTTCCGGCATAAAGCGGTCCTCTAATTTTTTTTAGATTTATAAACCAAACGCTTTGCTTTAACGGTTTGCTGATTTTTTAAATTCATAAATGTGGCTTTGTGAAAAGTAAAGCAAAATTGCTTTAAAACACAATATATAAACAGTTCCTCCTAAATTAAGTTTGCATAACCTTGGGGAAACCCCGTTCTGACCGTTCTCCCCAACAACACAGGCCTGATCATACTTTTTGTCTTTTTGTATTAGATGTGAATACGTATTTCGATGAATTGTATATATGTATATACAGTCAACATGAATATAACCTAATTTACATCAGATTTAATAGAATGTACCTTCTGAACTTTTTTATATCTGAAAATAAAATGTGAAAGCTGAAATGTTATTTAGATCCATTTTTGTATTACAATACATCAACTGGAATTAACTAATATTGAGTAAGTTGCATATGATAGTTAATTAGGGTACCTCAGGCATTAGACGGAAGGGGCACCCAGTACATGTTTATGATTGATATATATGTAGTAACATGTACATGTACGAATTTGGATCTTGTCACTTGATTTTAAGCTGTGGTACACAAATCCTAGCCCAGCAATATTTGCTCATTGAAACGTTGCTCCCAGTTTTTCAGGAAATCGCTCTGGAAGAAAGTTTATAGAGTACGAATTATAAATTATTTACATCTTATACAAATTAATTTCCCCTGTACATTTAGGTAGCCATTGGAACATACCCATATAAAGTAGCAGTATATTGTATATGTTTAGGGGGAACAGCCCATGTTTTCATCTGGCATTTTTTTTACTTTTTTCTCCAAAAACTATATTGATTTGTATATCAAGCTAGCACCATAGGGCAGCCAAAATCACCACCAAATCCCACATAATCTTAATCTCCCACACTGTTTCGAATCTAGGTGTTGTAATTTAGGACTCCCAGAAAAATGCTGCTTAATTCTCCATTCAAACCTTTGTGGGCGACAAAATCAAACTGGCATTAGATCCAGGTAGTCATTAATAGCAAATACTATACTATAATCGGAATTTCTTTGTATCCCAAGGACTCAAGTTTTACATAAACATCAGTTAGTTTTACTTCAATAAAAAGATACATCATTAGCTAAAATGTGAAATTTCTTAGTCTTTAGATACAAAAATCCATAAATTCAATTTTGGAGATAGTAAAAAAAAAAAGGATCTACATGTATTTTTTCCATAATCTTAACGATTCAAGCTTCAATAGGGTATTTTTGTATTACCTTGATTGGTGTTGAATGTCATACTTAAGGGTATTTCACTTATATGATGACGGATGGTCCACTAACCTTCCTTCAATATGGTGGGAAACCTTGCAAAAACCACCCACATGATTACAGAAGCCATATCGTGTGACTCACTCATATACCTTATGGTCGACAGATGCTCTTGAACCGATGTGCAGTACTTCAGCAAATTCGGATTAATAGGCCGACACACTATATGCACTATGTCATGGGCCCCTTAACATAGGAGGTTAATAATAAAGTCTTTATAAAGGATTTAAATCTGCAGATATTGTCACCACATCTGAAAAGAGTTGTCCCCACATTCATGTATTCAGATAAAGTCGGAAAAATCAAATATATGGATAAATTGTTTGTTTGTTTGGGCTTTAACATAGTACTCAAGGGTATTTCACTTATATTATGAGGGATTGTACACTTCACACAGTTTCTTGCCTGATTACAATGGAAAACTGAGAGGACACCTTGTAAAAACCATCCCCACAATTACCAGAGCCACATTGTGACTTGCTCATTCATATACCTGACGGACGACAGGTGGATTCGATCCTGTGAACAGTACATTGAAGTAGGATTAGTAAGCGCGAAAAGTCTGGAATAAATTCAAATGTCAAGACAAAAAATCAATATGTTTAGCATTTTTATTATACAATAAATAAATACACATATGGAAGTACATGAAAAACAGGCTTACCCTAAGTTACAATAAACATTAAAGGTTTTTTAAGTTTATTAAATATAACCCACATATGAGTCTTAAAAAAAAAAGAAAAAAAAAAAAAAAGACAGTCGAGACCAGCAAAAGTTTTTGCCTTTATATCCAAGATATTTTGTAAAAATATGTTTGCAAACCAGGTAATGGTGGACCTAGTCAAAATTGGAGATTTAAACAACATAAAAACAAATATAGTGGAGAGAAGTAAAATTTTTCTTCTTTGTATTAAAAATATTTTATTTAAAAATGTATGTTTACAAACCAGGTAATAGAGGAAATAGTCAATATAGGAGACTTAAAAAACATGAAAACAAATATAGTGGAGACAGGAAAATTTTTTCTTTCTTTATTGTAAAAACATTTAAAAAAATAAAAATGTTTACAAACAAGGTAATAGTGGAGCGGAACTAGTCATCAGTATAGGAGTCTTATACAACATAAAAACAAATACAACGAAAGCAAGCAACGTTTTCTTTCTCAATATTACAAATATTTTTGAAAAAATAGGATAGCAAAACAAGTTACAGTGGAACTAGTCATCAACATAAGAGAGCACTGGGAAGTTCCCTCTCAACCCTCCATTGTCAGCCAATACTTAGCACTATAATTCATACTCAGTAACATGTGATAATAGATAAATTTGTCTACCTCTACTGTTATGCCCATATTTAATACAGTATATCAATATTACATCAATAAAAAAATTGTAAATTCTTAATAAATTAAATTTAATATGAATAAGTACTTCTGCCGAATAATTGTAAAAATATATAAGCATTTCTCTGATGATTTAAACAAGGAGTTTTAATATTGAAATCACTTATAAATTTTTGTCTTTAAATTTCAATCTCAAATCTTGGTAAAAATGGCATGTTATCTATGGCTAAATAAATCTCTGTTGATAAGAGTAAAATAGGCATCCAAGGTGCCGATAGCAAGTTGGTAACAAATAACAAAGATATGGATGAGACAAAAAAGGCACACACTTGGTGCAATACAACCCTTGGAAGTTTAACCCTGCACTTGAAGCTGTTTCATTTATATTACATCGAGACAAGCACAGGGCATATTGGTACAATGGTGAAATAATAAAGTTCGTTCATTCACTGGGTTTTAATGTAGTATTCACAGGCATTTCACTTATATGATGACAAATTATTAACTTTTCAATCAGTTTTAAAGAGAGAGAAAATCTTGCAAAAAGTACAAAATATCTAGCCTCTTTATCATATATATAAAACTACATCTGTCATAGAAGGCATATGTCATCTAATTTCTGACTAATGAAATTTAAACTGTTGAAAACATGTTTGTAAGATGAAAATACTATTTTATATTTGTAGACATTTACGCTATTTCCTGAACATGATTACAATTTGATCCGTCCATTCAATGATGTTTCTAAAACTAATAAAGTCTACTTTCAGTCGAACATTTGCAAAAGCAAGTGGTCCCATTCTTTTGATACACTGATGGGATAAATGTAAAATTATGTAATGGGGGTGATATTTTTTTTTGTAGACTTGGTGAATAGAATCTGGTTTGTAGATAAAGCAAGCTACATGTCTGTGTTTGAGATGGAGTGTATCAGTGAATTTCTTTTTATGTTTGTTTGATTGGGGTTTAACATTGTACTCAAGGGTATTTCACTTATATGACTACCAGCCCATTGGGTGAAGGAAAGCACCCTCAACACCACTGGCAACAAACAAAGACAAGACGGGACAAATACAGGACAACAACAGGACAATACTGTGTATGTAATATAAACTTTTTAAAATCAGTGTATCTGTGATAAAATATATCTTAAAAAATATTCTTACCCTGTATGAAATATACAAAATAAATGATGAGCAGTTATATATTTGTGACATGCAACTTCAAGTTTTGGGGCATATCAAATACATCAACGAAACATAACTTTTTCAAATTCTGAAGTCATTTATACATGTAATGGTTGGTACAAAAATATATCAATTTCAGTGAGGATCCAAAATATAGATTCTCTTTTAAGAGAATACATAAATATAAAGCTACAATATACATGTTGAAAAAATATTTATCTTACAAATATCGCATATAAAAGCTTGGTCATAATGCAGTGTAAATTAAACAGATTTAGCCTGGTGATGAAGGTTGAAAGTTCATTTTTGCATATTGTACTTTGAACAATTGAGGAAGATAGTTACCAATTGTAACACATATAAAATGATGAAAATGATTTCCTACAAACAAGAAAAAAAAAGAGAAATAAAAGAAAAACATAAAATATATGTATACTTTTATAAAATGTGGATAAGGTTTGCTCTGACACCACCAATACATTCTGCTTATGTCTAGTGTACAATATAAAAATAATGCATGCAACTGTTTTGATCTTGCAGGTTGCATAATACATAATCTGTGAACAGATTGAATGTTTATTAAATTTAAGTTTATACATGATAATATACGAGCAGAATACTCACTAATATTGAGGTAAACATATCAGGAATGAAGTCAATATATTGAATTTTGTGTCAAGGTTTGTATCAATTAACTTCCTTTAATTCTGATATCAATTAAAGGAATACATGTTGTACCCTATCGTAACCTAATTATGTATAATAATAGTATAATATAGTATACATACCGATAAAAAATCATATCACAGAATGAATGAAGCAAAACAATTACATGCCTTAAGTTGCATTCTCAAAGTATGATTTGTAGTTATGACGTAAGATGAATCCCTTTATTGGCATGGGTTTCATAGGTCGAAAAAAAAACCCTACAATTCAGTCAACCAATCAAATCTTCACAAATAAGCGGACTCCCCTCAAATCATTACTTCAAATTTCCCAATGATACTGCATCTATGCCATTTTGTTACAAAAACCTTCTCTTTTATATGTTTTACAAACATTACACATGTTCTTTTTTAATAATCATTCACTTATTCTCATTTCTCATTCTCATTCACTTCCTACTTTGTGATGCACTGTTGGAAATTTGGAAACTTCAATAATAACATGATTAAAAACAGAATATGAATAAAAATATTGACTTGAATGTTTGTGTTGTCTTCTTTACAGCAGCTCCAGGTATGTTTTTAGTTTAAAGATAGCTTCATTGCTCCTGTCTCTGCTCAGGAAACAGAACTTAAAGGAATTGATATTCTGAGAGTTCAGATATTTTTCTAGCTCTGTAATTGCTTTGTGTTTGTTAAGAGAGCCATATTTCAGTGGGGGTACAGGGTTGGATTTGGTGATATCAGACACTAAATCATGGATATCAGGGGGGGCATCTGAGAGTTCAGTTTCCTCACTCTCAGGTTTTTTCTCGTTAGCACTACCTGTTTTTCCTTTCTGAACAGCATCAGGAGTACTGTCTGACGATTGGGAACTCTCTGCTTCATCGTAGACATCATCGTCAACTACATTCTCATACTGGGTTTGATTTGTGCTCTGACAATCGCAGTAGATGTCAGATTTGTTGGATGGCGTCACAGCTTCAGGATTTTGAACTGCTCCTACGGAAATCACTTTCTCAACCGAGTTGTACATAGCAGATACATTCTCCTTTTCTTTTTCATTGGTTCTAACCTTATTCACCTGAGAGTACAGGCCATCTGCATCTACAGGAACCACTGTATAGCCAGTGCTGTTTGGAGGATTAGTTACCTCCCCTTGGCCTAATTTTGCCTCTTTCACTTGCAAATACAAATCCGATCTTTTCTCTGAAACTGCTTCAGAATATATTGGTGGATGCAATTCACTTGTAGGGATGAGTGGGGCACCAAATTGAGGTCTTTGAAGAGGAGGTGGCCCCCTTAGAGAATCAACTGTACTGCAAACACCTCGCTTTACTGGTATTGGTTGGACTAGTTTGTCATTGTTTGCGTTGTTAGATCTGAAAAGAGATAATGTAATATTAAACATAAAAAAGCATATAAAATTAGATTGTATATATCTAATGGTTCTTTCCCACACGTTATTATCCAGTTTAAGATTCTTGTCATGCACTAAGGTTACTCCTTGTTCAGGGGTACTTGAAGACCACACCTTATTTTCTAGCCACTTAGACCAATCCTTCTTTTCAAAACATGCACAGAACAACCAAATGATAGACCACTTCCAATATGGAGGTTTTCAGTTAGGACATTATGACAACAGAATCTCCCTTTGTCCCTCTGCGAAATGATGTCCCCACTTCATGGCATGGTAGGGCAGTCTGTCTATGCTTTAACATTGCGGGGTGCTGGTTTTCAGGAAAATATAGCTTTATTTTAAAATTGTAACTTTTGCAAAAAGTTATATTTTTAGCTAGGAGAAAAAGGAAATTCATACTGTTTTATTATTGTTTATCTGATAATTTGCAATATTCCCTATACTGCCTATGTTAAACTCTGTGGATTGGCCCTCCCTTGATGTAAACTGATAACTGGGCGTCACTCTGTTGACATAACTTCATAACTGGAAAATCCTGTATTATCCAGGAACAAAGGTCAATCTTACATCATCTAGCAACCAGACTACTGCCAAACAAAAACACTACTACCAATTTTGACAAAAAATTCTGCTTACCAAAACATACAGACCAAGCCCGAAGATCACCCTCAGATAAGAACACTCAAAGTTGAGAAATGAAATACCATTCCTGTTCCCAGGACACAAAGACCACTGCCAGTTCTCAAGACATAAAGACCACTGCCACTTGCCAGTTTTCAAGACATAAAGACCACTGCCTGTTCTCAAGACATAAAGACCACTGCCAGTTCTCAAGACATAAAAACCACTGCCAGTTCTCAAGATATAAAGACCACTGCCAGTTCTCAAGATATAAAGACCACTCCCAGTTCTCAAGATACAAAGACCACTGCCAGTTCTCAAGACATAAAGACCACTGCCAGTTTTCAAGACATATAGACCACTGCCAGTTTTCAAGACATAAAGACCACTGCCAGTTCTCAAGACAAAAAGACCACTGCCGTTTTCAAGACATAAAGGCCACTGCCAGTTCTCTAGACATAAAGACCACTGCCGGTTTTCAGGACATAAAGGCCACTGCCAGTTCTCAAGACATAAAGACCACTGCCAGGTTTTGAGACACAAAGACCACTCACAATTCTCCAGACGGAAAGACCACTACTGTTCTCAAGACACGCAGGCATCTCCCAATTCTAAAGACACAAACACCACTCAATTCTAAACACATAATGACGACTCAAAGTTATCAAGACATAAAGATCACTCCCTGTTCTCAAGATAAAAGACCACCACAGCTGGAATTTTCAAAAATTTCCAGGGAACTTCCAAAAAAATTTCCCGCCAGTATACTGAACACACATTAGCCTAGCTATATGCCTTTACAAGCCCCTCAAACAACATTTCAAACATGCACAATTATGTTCCGTTTTGTTTTTTGTTACAAAATTTAATTCCCGACCTGGGGGACGTAACCATCTAGAAGCGTCCCTCTAGTGGGTCTTGCATGAACCCCAAACACGCACATTAAGTTCACCATCTTGTCGGAAATTAATCCAACTAAAATTTTCACCATGTAGTACCCATAACTATTGTTACATTGCTAAAGAGGTGAGCTCTAAAAAAGGCAACAAATGAAATAAATTATTAAATTTGTAAGAGTCCCAATCCTAATGATATATATCAAATCGCCAGATATACAGGAATAATGTGTTAGTTGGTGAAATTTAGTGCAACTTCTAGTATTCCCTCAATTCAAAACAAAATCCAATTATAGTGCCTCTGTGTTATAACTTCATGTATTTTGGTCACGTGGGCTACATTGCCATATTATAGAACATAAACCTACTATAACCATCCAATTAACAAGCCACACCCACGCTGTGGAATTGTG
>JARFOD010016103.1:0-11186 GCA_031763545.1 Mopalia muscosa
AAATTGTTTACGGACGGACGGCGGGACGGACGGACTAACAGACGGACAGACCACGGATGAGAGTGATCAGAAAAGCCCACCATCAGATGATGGTGGGCTAAAAAGTGGGTTGGTAGGTAGGCAGGCAATTTTTTTTTCTTAACTAGTAACATAAAAAACACTTCCAAATATCAGAATGAAAAAATTTATACATGTATGTACTTGTTATGTTAGGCCCTGTTTTAGGCTACTTTAGTTATTTAATGGCAGTGTATTTAATTTTCATTGAGAAAACAAGATAACCCATGCTTTTGGGGTGAGGAGGTTTTTCTTTTTCTAAATCATGAATAGTACTATAGTTTTTCCCCTTTTTCTGAAAAATGGCATGAAAAAAAAAAAAAAATACTGACCATTATTATTTTTTTTATTTCCCTTGAATTTTTCAAGTAGGTTAGGTTACAGGAAACAAATTAAGTATTGTGGATGGCCTAATGTAAACTTAGGGACAAGAAAGTGTACATGCTTCCACTTTGGATCGATTTGTGTGTTTGACTGAGGTTTAATGCCTTACTTAAGGTCATTTCACAAATATAACAGTGTGCCAACCCAATGTGTGTAGGAAAGCACCCTAAGATGAACACTGGCAACAGACAAAGACAAGATAAAATTACCTTTATTCAGCAAGCAGGGACAAGCCTATGCTTTAACATTGCGTGATATTGGATTTCAGGAAATCGTAACTTTAAAACTGTAACTTTTGCAAAGAATTATATTTTAAGCAATGGAGAAAGGAAATTCATATGGTTTCATTATTACAACAATTAACAAAGTTCCTTAGCTAATAAAAAAAGAAAAATTGAACGTTGCTTATCATTTCTCTTGTCCTTTTACAAAAATGTATACAAATTACAACGAAATCAATGGCACAAATTTATTTTATTTCTCCATGATATAGTATACTTGTCTCAAACAAGAATAAACACAATCAATTACTTTCTGATTGGATTACATGATTTATCTTCATAATTCCATTGAAACATTACCAAAAACGTGTTGTGTTTGATAATCAGGCATTCCAAGAAAAACTGGCAAATCCATCATTGACCGGAAAATAAAAACACAAGCAGAAATGGAGCATTCCATAGAATATATTGACCCAATATAACCTTAAAACCAGTATAAAATCTAAGTTTATTTTTTGGTGTTGCGTTCAAGGGTATTCCCCTTATACAACGAGGAATTGTCCATTTCTCCCTGTACCGTAATAACTTAAAAAAGGTGGAAAACCAAGAGGAAACCTAGTAAAAAACCACTCCCATAATTGACAAAGCTACATCGTGTGACGAACTCATATACTTTAGGATGACAGTGGGTCTCAAACCTGGGAGGTGTACATCGAAGGAGGGTCAGTCATCCGACACCCTAAACATGGACCACTATTCATTAATTCATTGATATGTGATATCAAACTAATCCGTACAACAATCAAGCTTACTTTTCACCCTTGAAAATGCTATTCTACGTAACATAGATCACTGGTAGTTACAGTAACAATCTCACGGTTTTCTTATTTTTCCACTGGTTGACTCATTAGGCACATCAGTTATTCTGTACAGTGCTAGTTTCTAATGAAGGAGGCGGTGGAAAGGCTGTATCCACAGCCAACATACTGTGTAACCTTAGGTGAAATTGAAAAATATTGAAAAGAGTGTGATTGTATTGATGGGGTTAAATTGGACATGTCAAGTGAGCTCTGCGATAGTCAGGCTACATATTAAAACCCCTCAGGATCTCAAACACTGCACCTCACAGCATTTCTACCACATTTGATTAAAAGCGCCCCTTATCAGCCAGGTCTCTGTTTACTTAGTTCATCGAAAAGCTTTAAAGGAAAATCCTGGAGAACCCAAGACCTCCCGTCCCATTGCTGCCCCCAATCAAATTTAATTACTCAATTTTCGCGCCGGTCAATAAGATAGAAAAGAATCGAGAAGAAGTGGGTTCCTTGAGGCTGTGTGAACCTCTCAGAAAGCCCCAAAGCCGTTCTTCAAAATGTTTGAACAAAACCTTAATGAATTAGTGACAAGAAGTCACTGGGGTATTGGTCAAACCTATGTATATGTAGTTCAAAGATTCCTAAATGTCAAATGTCTTACCAAGTTCATGGATGAGCTTTTCTTTTTTCTACAAATTTTTCAACAATGTTTAATACACATTATTTTTTAACCTCTCTGGTTTTCTTGTTTACAAATGATATTGTTAAAGGATTCAGGTGGAAATTAATATAATTTGTGAATAAGATATGATTGTGTTTTTTCTTTTAGATATCTGTGAAACTTTTGATTGCAAGTACAGCTGAATTATTTTAAACAATATCACATGCCTGTTCTACAGGTTCACCTAAATAGAAATTCAGTGACTCAATTAGTAAAGGGCTTTACGCAAAACTGGTGAACAAGAAAGACAAATGAAATTAATTTGAAAGTCAAGTGATGTGGCTAAAGATAAAAGTGGGAAATATGGCCGACAGGGAGAAGCTATTCGAAAAAAGATCTCTCTTGAGGGCACGTGAATTTGGCAAGTGAATTTTGCTATGAAGTGAAGGGCCTGCTATAGAGCAGATTATGAAGAGCCAGGGGTGTGATAGATAGTCAGACGACCCAGACACCACTAAAGCGGGTGACAGTCAAAGCCAACTAGTGGGAGATAGCCAGCCACTGCGACAGTCACAAGGGTTTACAGAATCACCAGCTTCGAGGATGTGGAAATATAAACAACTCTATTCCAAATCTCAGATAGAAATGTCAGGCAATCTGATGTCTCCCATTGAATCACATCTACTACCACATCTGGTGGGAAAAAGCTAGCAATCTGCAGTTTTTTTCTTCGACAGTTACATAAACAAAAGGCGCTAGCTGAAGAAACACAATCTGGGACAATGCAGTGCAGAGCCATCAGGAGACATATTGGTGATGTTAACCTTCAAAACTAGATCAGATTTTAATAGACTCAGTCTGGATTTACCACTGTACCGACAATAGAATAGTTCCCCCTTCTGCATTATCACTCTTAAAAAATATATATTTTGCGAGATGATGCAAAAAATGAAAAAATCTAAACCCATAATGAAAAATCATTTTTTTTATCCGCCTATCACTAATAGTGCTACTGTTGAATTCGATTGATTTATTTCAATCTGACAAGGCATTAAGAACTCGGGAAAACCAATAACCAGTCCTGTCCTTATACAATAAATACTGTTTTCATTCCAATGTCAACTGAACTTCCTAATAATATTTTTACAATCCTCAGTGGGAATGCGGACTATTTGTATAACATGGAGTAGGGATCATACATGAACATTCAACCTTGTTACACTATTACACAAGCCTGTTGACAGTTATTTGACACGCTGATAACATAACACGACAATAATAAAATATAAGGATCGGTGTTGGGAATACATGAATGAGATTATTCGAAATATTATACTTAATTATAGGAGATATTGGTCTGCTTACATTACACAATACAGTAAATTATTTGTCCCATGATTTAATAAGCGGATTTGTTACCCTGATGGTCTGTGTGTACAGATCTATTATATAATAGATCAAATAACTACTGGTCCATTGTCCTTTAATGACAAATACAAGCTGCAGTCCCTAAGCAGTCCCCCCTGCGCACCCCCCTCCTCGTCCCCCTATTACACACCAATGCTATCACAAAATGAGAGATGGCCGAGGCCTCTACTCCATTTTTTCACTGTTGAACTAAAACGTATGTACATGCATAATCATATGTCTTATACCCCTACAACAATTATTCAATTTGCAATGGGGCTAAATTTTCAGGGCAGTTTCTAGAAAAATTTCCCAGGTTCCTATCCCAAATTCTTCAGACCATAATCAGGGTTCTGAATCCGCTTTTGGATTGATTTTAACAGGAATTTATGAAAAAGTAATATATCAACATTAATTTAGGCTGGAAATAGTTTGGGTGCACATACATTTTCCAAAACTAAAATGACTCTGGATACTGCCCTGATTTTTTAACATAATAATGTAACATTTTTGCGAAGGACACCACCCTTCTACAACAATTTGAACTATTGGATATGAATGTAGCTCCCACTGGCCTACAGATATTTCTTAGCAAAAATAGACATTTAAATAATAGGAATCTCTTGGGTTCTGATCTCTATGCATAATAAGATGTACTTGACTACCCCGCCAATTTAAAGAGAGAGCCTTTCTGACAGGAGAGTCGTAAAGCGGAATGAGCTAAATGTAGTCCGCATTAGTAAGAGAAACTCCAACTCCACTTATTTTACAAGTGGGTCAATTTAAAGCAATAAATGTAGATGATGGAACGCATATTTTTTTCCTAACTTGAAATTCTTTTAGACTAAAAATTGTTTATCTGAATTTTGGAAGCCTATATAATACATTAATAAAATGATGATCAACAAATCTTTTTCTAAAGATGGGGAAAAAACCAACTCAATGATAAATGCAGAGAATATGTTTTTCTTATACTCCAATTCCAGTCTTCATTAAAACTTAAGTATTGATTTTTTTGTTTTACTTCATATTTTACAATAATCATTAGGAAGTTTAAAGTGTCTTTAACAAAGTTAGCTTTATTTTATTGTAGTTTTACTGATTCTTTCATTCACCTTATTCTTTTACTTTTCTCTTGAATTTTTCACACTTGCGATTCCCATGACATGCTCAGTGGACTTTCCATACTGATGACAGCCCATGGTGATGAGTAAGCCCTGACATGCTGAGGCTCTCTACCCTAAAACTGATTATCGACAGTTATATGTGAAAAGAAGTAAAAACGTAGCTGATATCATTGAACTTTTTAAAAAATTAATTGTGCATTTGGTGATTGCATGTTACCTGGTAAAGTAGGGTATTTTATGTATATGACATCTTTCCTCTTTTGCTATTTGGTGGCAAAATTAAATCTTAATTAAATTATATTTATTGCAAAGACTTTGCAATTTGGCTTTATAGTGGAAATATCATGCCGAAAATCATTTAAATTCAAATCTAAACATGTGAAAAAAGCAGAATTGATTTACTGTATTATTTGTTTCTTTCTTTCATAATATCAAATTTAGTTGATAGTTTTGCATTTTAAGCATTTGATGGAAAATAAGATGTATAAGATGTAATATGGGAAATCTGGTTAAATTATTAAGTGCATGAAGGTTAAATTAAAAAAAGGCAGGGTAAAAAAAACCTGCAGTTCTAATCCATATCGGCGTTTAAATTCCATATACTGTAACCATATACCCAAAGGTCCATCCCTCTGGAGCCCCACTGTCAATAACTGTCACTTATACTCCCCATGTCTCGTTAGTTAGCACTTTTTTTATCCCCCTCTTCTTGAGCCTCATACTTATGTCACAAACACCCAAGAAAAAGGGAGACTTGTTGACATTAACCCTAATCACCATTTTTGCTTCAAGGTTTCATATTTTAAACATAAACTGAAAGAAAACACACCCCGAGATATGTTATGACAACCATTACCAAAGTTTAATTGAATTCCGCAAAAGATTATTTGCAGAGACTTCCAAAAAGCAGTGAAAAAGATTAGCGTTATGTTTTAAGAAAAGCACTGCCACATCACAAGAGTCAATGGTATCACTGTTTTTCAGTTAGCAATTACCAAACAAAATCAGTGAAATTTTCATGCACCAGAAACTTGAGACTATCCTCTTGACGTAACTTTGTTTGACTTGATTTTAGATTCCACAGTGTACTGCGAACTTAGAAGGACTTACCAGCATCCCTTTGTAAAAAGCCTTTTGTTATTTCTTGATTATCATGGAATGTTCAAAAGTCAACACACTATTGTTTGATAATCAAAATACCTTGGTCTATAATTAAACAAATTTTCTGGAAGTTTCGGCAGATAAATTAAGATTTTCCAGGACACATTTTTCCCTTTAAAACTGTAAATAAATAAAGCATCAAAATTAGAGGAAAAGAAAGAATTGTAACATAATAATGTGCTGCAAAAATAGTTTTAAAAAAAAGGATCACCTATGTACCTGACTGGGATATTATAAAGTTTGGCTCAGAATGAATTTATAGAATGGTTTTCAAGATAAATTTTCTGTAAACCAAAGTATATGAGACAGTTACCTCAGGTAACTATCTAACTAATGATGCTAATATATAGAAACAGAAAAAGACTGAAATTTGCCACTTGACTATTGGATTAAAGTTGAAATTTGACGAAAGAATACTATCTTGTTTGAGTGGAATTTAGAAGCTGGTGAATTAGTAAGACATGACGACTGATATGGATTGCTTGATAACGGTCTTAGCATCGAGATCGAAACATCGCTACCCAATTATATCCAGAAGTTGTACATCCATATCAGTCGTCATGTCTTATATATATTTTAGTCGTCATGTCAGTCGTCATGTCTTACTAATTCACCAGCTTCTAAATGCCACTCAAACAAGATAAAATATATATGCGGTTTTCAATAAAAGTCACTTAAAAAAACATACCAAGTGTTAGTCACATGGTATAAATGTCAGCTCACTTCAGAAGAATACATGTTAATATGAAGATTGAAGATGTTGGCCGCGAGTCAAATGCCCCGGGTTCGACCCCAATATAGGGGGCTTATAAATAATGGGAAGAAGACGAGCACCTCTATCCATGCAGAGTTTGTCACGCAAACTGCAAACCATAGGACTGTTCCGTATTTTGTCTGTCTGTCTTGGTTCCTTTGGGTAGGAAATATGTTTTCATGGCAACTTCCTTTGCGTAGTGAAGTCACGCCTGCACGCCACCGTATTTTCCTTTGGGTAGAAACATATAGCCTACTTTCCTCAACCACGTATGTCTATGGTATATCTTCCTGTGTTTGTGTAGAAATATTGTCACTTTATTTTCTTTAGGTACTATTGCCTTCATCTGAAAAACGTGAACAAAATTAAGTGTGGTGTTAATTAAAATCAGTCGAAAATAAGCCCAAAAAAACCCACTGTAAACTAAGGGAGGTAACCGTTTGCCTGTAATATAAAAAATGACTCACAATCAGAGTTTTCTCCCATGACAGACGATCTGCACTCGGCCTTCGGTTCGCTGTTGTTGACGTTTTGTGGAAAAATTCGTAATTTCCAGAACCGGTATCATACTTGAAGGCCCTATTCCATGAATTTGTGTTATTTTAACCTATATTACCTTTCTTTGAGTGCTTTTGGCTTTCCTTTGGGTTCCTTTGGGCTCCTTTGGGTAATTCGTCGGACCGCCCGGAAGATGGACGTGTGGCCTGGTATTACATAAACAGGAAAGCCCTCATCGGATCGTTAACAAACTTCAGAGATCTCTCTATGGTAGGCCTATATCGTTCGATGGCTTTTCGCGTTAGAAAACTGGAGCCCCGTGTACTAATCGACCTTGACACTATAATGTAGAGGGCGTCGCAATCAGGAAGGTAATTAAACATAGTGGTTGTCTTTCTGACCAGTAGCCTATGCGGCGCCAATATTGACAATATTTGCGCGATTTATCCCATAACATACCGTATGGACTCGGCGTATACAGGTTTCGATTTTAATATATCTTTTTAAGAATAAATAGAACAAATTGATAAAATTGGCTTTATGTTTTTTTTTTTCGGAGACCCCCCCCCCCCCTTTTCATATATCTATATATATTAAAGAGGCCCTGTTATGACAAGTATGACACTTTTAATATCTTTAAACTTTACATTATTGTCCAAAAAGCTTAATTCAATTCTATTTCGTGAACTGTGCCATCTGACATGCTTGAATCCGACAGTGACACATTCGTAACATTAGAGTTTTGGCTACAGTCCATGTCACTGTCAGATTCGTCTGACGAACTGACCTTTAGTTAGTGAACACTGTATTATCAACAGGTACAGTGTCTAGATCATGAAATTTCCATTTCCTTCGTTTAGCCATAACCAATTCTAAAACGGATTCTATTATCTGTTCTCTTTCCTGTGTAGTCCATGTACGATCATTCACCTTTATTAACAAAAGGTTTTCCATGGTTTTGTGAGCCATGGACAACCTGTTTCTACAACATGTTTGATGTAGGCCTACTTCCATTCCTTTTTGAGGTTTTTGTCGTCGTATGATCTGACCAAAAGAGGTACCTGGAAATGATCTGCCACTGTCTTGATAGATTTGAGTTCGATACTCAGTTCAGTGTGCCAGTTTGCACGGTCGAGCCTAAGGTAGTTTTTGAACAGTTCACTATCAAACGAAAGGAATCTCTCCTTAAGACACTCGACCATTTTTGCAACTGCTTTTAACTTTAAAGTTGCTATGTGTCAATTCCAGCATAAGTGATATTAACATTTGTTCTATTTTTTGGCAAGCACCGTTTAAGACCAGCTTGGGGCCACTTACATGACATTACATTTGAATCACTCAGGACAAAACCATTGTTATCTTCTGAGAGAGACTCTTCGTCTAAAAAGTCCTGCAGTTCTCTCACTGTGCGACTGGCCGATGGATTTATTTCAAACACCAACAGGTTTCCCTTGTCAAATGCTGAGAAAGGATCGCCACCTTTTCTACAAGTTGTTGGTAAAGACAGCAATGGGATAGAAATTTGTAGTTTTTCAACTTTTCTAGATAGCCTAACAGTTTAGGTTCCTGTTTAGCCTGTGAAGCCAGAGTGTTTTCTATAGGCCTACTGTGTAGCAGAATTGGTCAGTTGTGAAGTAGTGTATTGACCCCCCTTCTGGTGTGGTTTAGGAATCGAGTTCCATGAACTTTCGGGAATTTGTATCTTGGGTCCCTAAAGCCTCGGCAGTTGAATGAAGGTGCCTGACAAACTTCCCAGATCTCTGTAAATAAAAAAAGTTAACCATGAAATCTTTTACGGCTCCAAATTGTGGATGATTCATTAAAGAATCTTTCATTGCTAGTTTAAGTCTATGTGATACACAGTGTGTAGTTAGCAGGCATGGTCGGTCACGTTTCAGCAGAGTAGGAAAACCATCCTAAATGTCGACGTTTGCAGACGCACCATCTGCAGTAGCAGAGCCCCGTCAGGGAGTGGGTGGGCCATGGTCCTGCAAAATACTCTCTCGGCTTCCTCGGTCGATCGTAGGAGGCGAGAAAAGAGGTTGCTTTCTGTTGCCCTGGTGTTCGCAGAGCTAAAGGGTAACAGGAAACAGATTTGTTTGTGATGTTCTGTATTTCTGTCCGTCGTCATATAAGTGAAATACCGTTGAGTACGACGTTAAATACCAATCAAACAAACAAACAAACAATCATAATTACATGTATTTTGATACATTCCAGACCCGAGGACCCTGGTGTGATTGTTCTATCATTCTTGTACACACATCGTTTTTTCTGATCCAAAGTTTAGTGACCTGTCAGATAGGTAAGTGTTTTAGCGATGGAACGTTTGTCTAGTCCAGTACTGGTGACTGAAAGACGACATTTGGATAAAAACACACGTCGAAGTGTAGACCAATTTGTGAGACGCACGGAATGTCAGCTTGTTCCTTTTTGTTTGTTTATAAAAAAGGATTGGCTTAGACTATGGTCGGCTGTTTAATATTTTAGAAGATAAAACCAAATTTACAAAGATCTAAATTTATATAGGAAAGTGTTGATCAATAGAAGTACAACACGAATTAATCTGACGTTTTAGAAGACTATAGCACACACACAGATGTATGGAAAGGGGGGTTTCCCGGATGTGTTTGTCCTTTCGTCCTGTTCATTGATTTGTGATTTAACTGTATATACAGGTACCGTCTGGGAAGATGTATTTACTCTGTTTGATAACATCAATCAAAGGCAATCGATAAATATATAAATATATCAATGTATATAAGTCTGACAAGTCGCTCCTTTTGCCATGTCCCTGATTACTGCCGAAGGCGCCACTTAAACACAAGATTGTAAGAGATATTTGTTAAAATTGAAGGCGTCTGGTCTAGTAAAGTTATCAAATCAGTCATCGCTAGTATTACTGTACAAAATCGCGAGAAAGAGCTTTTAGTACAAACGAGCTGAATGGGAATCTATATTGACCACATATTACATTATGTCTAAGACTGGCTCTCAAATGTTGTCCTACTATCATATGCAATACGACAATGGTTCCAAACCAGATTCATGTAAATTAGGGGAAATGACTAATATGTACTAACAAGGAATATTCTGCTAGCCATTTATTTACCTGTTATCGGCCAGCTGTGAACATGAATGCAGAGTTCAAACCATGCAGAATGACATGCTTAATACAATAACTCTCCAGATAGCTTTATGTAGCCGATATAATAAAGGGGGATACATCCTAGATAGGCTTGTCTGGAAGGCCAGAATTGATCGGTGTTTTACGCCATATCCATGGGTATTTTTTTTATGATTGTCGCGGGCTCCAAACAAAAATAGCAATCCATGCAGTCATAAAAGGTATCGCTTGGCTCTATTGAGTAATTACTGCCCCGCCCCTTACACATAAAAAAACAGTATGAGAACACTTACAACATACTGCCCGTAGGCGCAGCTCATTTACTGAGGTTCTTTAAGACTGCGAATTGTTACATACATTGGACTAGAATTAACCATAAAACTCGTTATCATCAACTCTGGATCTTTATTGGTAACAGTTGAATTATGATTTATTTCTTGTGTTCTTCTCACAAATTAATAGACCATTGTCAATATATTTATTTCTGTCATAAATACCTCGCTTAGCAAGGGCCCCACACCATTGCAACGGAAATGAGAGATTGGTTTTGCGGCCACATGAATATTCTATAGACTGTTTTCAATATAGATTCTATGTGATATGAGGCAGATGTATCACGTCAGACATATCATTATAGTATAGAGGCTAGCAACTTTTCCAGAGATAAGTAGGGCTATTTCACGATTAAAAACGTTAATGACCAGAGCCGTTTCTTAAGGAATTGAACCGGAATGAAACAAGAGCTTCATTCACAAACAGCAATAATGAATTTTTATATATATATATATATAATCCCCGTGCCATAGTGAAGATATATACGGTTTTCCATGAAAATCATATTTGGGTAAAACGTCAGAAATTTGTGCTGTTTTCATTTCAGTCCATAATCGCTCTGCTAATTGACAGGGTAGTAAATGGGTTGAGTTAACGATAGATTAAAATGCTGTCAAACTAGATATAAAAAAAGGTATTTTTGA
>JARFOD010016124.1:0-11185 GCA_031763545.1 Mopalia muscosa
ATGGGGGTGACGGTGGAAGAGGGAAATGTGGCCCTGCCGGGTAGACTGGTTTTGGTGGATGGGGGTATTGGGGTGATGGTGGAAGAGGGTGCTGTGGCACTGGTGGGTAGACTGGATTGGGGTGGTGGGGGTATTGGGGTGACGGTGGAAAAGGGTGCTGTGGCTCTTGTGGGTAGACAGTTTCGGGTACATGAGGGAAGGAAGGCGCCGGTAGATACACAGGTGGTGGAGGTGGTGGTGGATAAACTTGCACTGGTGGGTACACCGGCACAGGCGGATGCGGTAAGTTTGGGTTCACTATCACCCGTTTCTCTGGATAGCTTGGCTGATGCGGTCTATGGGGATGACTGCTTTTTTTCGGAGCCTTGGATGCCGCATTAGCTCTTGAAAAAATAAAAAGTTTAAAAAATGTGCAAGCATGCAAACAGTTTTTGGTTGATACTATGGTGTATCAGTGGCGACAGAAATAAATGCAAAGTGTTTGTCTGTGGGGTGGGCACAGAACTTTGCAAAAAACCTTCATAATCCCCATAATTCTTTTTTTTGTTTGTTTTTGATTTCATTTTTTGCATTTATAAAATAGCTGCTTCTTATCTTTTTTTCTGGTGATCTCGGAGCAAACGGAGCAACACGAAGCTAGGATCATAACAAAATGTCGTACAACAAGGACATAACATTTAGTAATGTCAAAATATAGGCATAAAAATATTTTTTGATAGAGGCCATAAGCTAAAATCGGATGGTCAAACGAACCTCTGTGTTGTGTATAAATGTACCCATCACTGTATTACATTCATAACCGCACATTTTTTCATAGTGAACTTTTCTTGTTACACATTCGTAATTTTCCAAAATCCAATAAATTTGGTAAAAGAAACATGATATGCAAAAACAAAACCATTGACAAGCATTTGAAGACCACAGGGGAAAAAAAGACAGTAGTCACAAAAAATGAATTCAGCGAATACCCCTTTAGCTTTGAGCTCAGAGCAAAAACCTTTCCTCGTGCATACTGATGTGCCCGAAAACGATCGTAGTGCTATAAAACCAATGTCTGAAAATGACATACCCCTTTTAAGATTGCAATCTTTTACAGCAAAAATTCCGATTTTCTGCAAATCGCTCTTTTGTGACTACGGTCTTTTTCTCCTGTGGTCTTCATTTATATATAGTAAGGGATTTAGGAGGCCTTTTGGGAAACAATATAAAAGAATGTTGGGAGGGAGTTTTCTGTTGCCCCGGTGATTAGTAAGCTGAGAGACATCTTGCTGCCGAACAGTTGGCGATGTCTTTGTATTGCGCCCAGTGATTGCCTTGCAATGTCTTAGCTTGTAGCCAGTGGTTTCGATTGAGGTTTCCTTCTGGCAAGATGTCATATGAGTGAAATAATTCTGAGTACGTCATAAAACCCCAATCAAAGAAACAAACAAATGAAACAATATAGGAAGACAAAATAAGTAAAATAAAAATACTGCCATACAAACTGACCTAAAATGTGGCTCTTGGGAGACTATGAAACAATACAAAACACTACCATTTTATTTATTTATTATGTCATTTTATCCTACTTTTGTACGACGTGAGAATTACTTACGAAATAATGCAGACACAGAGAAATGCAAACAAGAGGTGGAAATCTTTCAACTTCATCTTACAAAAATACCTGAAAACAAAGGAAAAGTGCTTCAATACGGACAATCACGTAAAGAGGCAGAAAAAAGTTGTTGGGCTGTTTATTTTATTTCCGGGGGGAGGGCGGGGGGTGGGAGGGACTCTGGGTAAGTTTACTTGTGTATCAAAAGCTGAATAAAGGGGACTATTGTTCGTCACAGTCATCTTTATCTCAGGATAAGACCGCGAGGTTTGTGAAAAGAGCCCCGGGTTTGTGCTGACAAGAATACATACATATATTAGGTGTATTTCTCATCAACTATAAGTGACATATCGGCTATCATGGGTCCCTCCGGCTGTTGTTGTTGTTGTTGTCTATTTGATTGGCCGCTCCATGCGATTGAACGACGTCCTTAAAGGTGCTTCTGTCAGCATAGCGATAATACATCAATGTTGTCAACAGTGGGGAAGTGTATATAGTTCAGAGCGGAATTCATTAAAAGAACTGTTAGGTCAACAGTGGCGTGAAAGGGAATTCATTAAAAGGTAGAGGGATGCATACGGGTCGTCTATCCCAGCCCAGAAAGCCAGGGGTCCGTTTCACACAGCGATCTTAGCTTACGCAAAACGCAAATACCATGACGACCAGTGCTGAAGACATGGTGTTGCCATGACAATTACGTTAAACGTAAGCAAAGATCGCTTTGTGAAACGAGCCCCTGGAAACTCTAAAAGGGAAGGAGAGCCAGTAAGCTATCGTTGCTATTTTAGGAATTGATTTAAAGTCAGACACATTTAAAAATAGTGCGGAGGGATGGGAAGGAGATTCCTGTTGCCCTGGTGCTTTCAGAGTTTAGGTGCAAAATGGAGCTGATCTGTTTGTGATGTCTTTGTATAACGTCCTATGATTGTCATGTGTTTGTCTTCGTTATCAGTGGTGTTGAGATTGGTGTCCTTCGCTCATAGAGCTGGCACGCCGTCATGTCAGTGATACAACATTAAGTCCGACTTTAAATCCCACTCACACCAGCAAACACTACGGGAATATGGCAAGCCGTTTCATTACTTCTACCTTAATTCTACAATGTCGAAAAACTTTTGTTTTTATTTTACGTATGTACAGGTCGGTTTGACATTTATATAATTCATTTTTACTTATTCTGAAAAGATTTTCATTTATGTGAAGAACAATTTCACATATGTAAAATACTAATTTATTTTACACATCTTGAATTTCAACATATGTAGAAATCTTTTAAACATATGTGAAATTCTTTTGCAAAATAAAATACCTAAACCTAAATATTTCACATATGTGGAGAAGTATTCGCTTACTAGTATGTAAAATAAACTTTTATTTTAGATATGTACAAAAGAGTTCTACTTATCAAAAAACTAAGAAATGATTTCTCACCACAGCAAGGGATCGTATTCAACCTTCATTTGTGCTCCTATCGTCTTGTGTAGACTTTCAATACGAATGCAAAGACGATAGGAATATATTCCACAAGCTTATAAAACAAATGTAGTTTCCCTCATGTATTCTTCGCTAGAAAATAACAAATGCTTTGCGAATGGATGGATGTCCTTCTGATCAGCTTGTACTTTTCTGGCAAATGCATTGCCGCAAAATACAGACTGTGAGGGAGAAGCCAGTAATTGAGGTCGTCGATATGATGATTTTTTTTTACACGAGTGAAATTCTTTTCAACATAATGTATAATAAATAATTAATTAACACATTTGAAAAAAAAAATTCACATATGTAAAAAACTTTTCCACATATGTTGAATTCTTTTCCACATATTTTGAATTCTTTTCCACGTAAAAATAAAGTCACTGAAAAGAATTTTAGACATGTGTAAAAGAATTCAACATATGTAAAATAAAGGTAGAAGTGATAACGCGGCTTGCCATAGTCGCGGAGTAGTAATCTGAGATAGTATGATCTCGGATTACAATATTCAGGGATATAATACAGCAAGCTTTAACTTTGAATTGCGGATTAAATCACGAACTCTTTCCCGAAGCGCGGGAACTGGCGAGATGCTTTTTGCGTTATAGAATCGAAGAAGACAGCGTGCTGAATGAAAAGTACATGATTTCACTTTTTAATATTTTCATTTTACATCTGCTATCAGAAATAAGAAGACTTAAGTACATATGAATGACTATCTTTATTCCATAATAATAAGTATTATAATTCGGAGAAAGTGCATTCGGGTCAAATAACGATTTAATGTTGGTCTAGAAAAATCTTGTGTTCGCAGATAAAAAAACAAAAGGCGACACTTTTGGTGTCTCAAACCGCTAACGCAGTTTTTTTTTTTTATTAAACCCCTTTTCAACCATGTAAATCCGACAAGAAATGTTAAAGCTTGACTAGTTTCATTCACAGTTCAGATAAATTAAAATTTCGATTATATTTTTGGACTGACATTGAATATCAACAGAAGTGAAGTTAATGCTCTTTGTTATATTCACATTTTGTATTTGTCAAATATTTTTATGTTTTTGAAGACCGTAAAAACGCGAAAAAAATGGTGAAGGTGGGAGACTTGCATGAGCTTTCTATCACCATAGTAATGCACATGCGTATTGACAACTGGCAAGCTCACCGGTTTTCTTTACTGAACGGACGAATGGGGGCAATACCGAGTACCTGATTTTATGTGGATTCGGCAAGATAACGTTGAGCTTCGTATCCCTGTATATTGTAATCCCAGCAACGAAACCAAGTTTCAGTCCCCCCAAAAAAGAATGAACTTATTTAGTATTTTCTTAATTGTACCCACATGCATTCACATGCACCCAGTCATCAGTTCAAAATTAAATGAGCTGAGCTATAAAATCTTAAATAAAAACCGCAAGTCCCAGCTCTGAAAGTCAGGCAAACAGTAAACCATGAAACTTCCAAACGGTTGTTTTGTTATTTGTCTTTCTTTTTCAGAATGTTAACACTTTTGTGTGTCATTTTCAGTTGATTTGTTTCTCTTTTAAATGTTTACTGCCAAGGGTGCTGTCTGGCAGAAATTTATCTACAGTTATAGAACCTTATAGAGAAAATATGCGCGGAAATAAAAGCTTGAACAACGGATCGACGGACGGACGTACGGACGAATCTTTGGGCTTCGTTGCGACAGGGGATATGTGTATGTTTTTTGGGCGATGGGAGGGGTGAATGGAACATCCTCCCTTGACTAAATGACTACACCATCGGATTTTATACAGTGTATACGCCACACGATTGTACCGATGAAACTCGTTTTGTCTTGAAATGGTACGTAAAAATTAGGCATTTGCCGAAAACCAACTCCAGATAGAATCTTTTTTCAACTTCAATAAAAGTTATAATATAAAAATGACAAAGCGCCTGAACAATATCTACCATTATGAAATATAAAATCTATTTATAGTTGTCTTCTACACGAATCGAAATAATGTAGAAATGCATGTACGTCACCTACATGTCCATGGGGATTATTCCTACAGGAATGAAAACATCGTTAATATATAATTTAAAACACCTTACAAAGATAAAATAAACACTAACATGAAAAGTTCAAAGTGTACCTTTTGTGAACCGCAGTGATCCGGCTTGAATAGCTGCCTTACATCTATAACAAAAGAGCTACAACTAAGACTTTAAACTGTTGCTCGGAAAAAAAAATATATATTTTTTTAACCAACTAGCCAACGAACGCATTGCTTGTAACAGGGTTTTCGCTTTACATCTGAAAGATAGAAAAGAATAATTCTACTTCGCGGATATTTTTTTCATCTAAAGTATTTTTTAATATTATAACAGTGTGGCAAATCTCTTGCGCTAGCGTTTATTTAGCCATTGCATGCATGAATAAATTTTGCTTGGGTAGCAAAATATAAAGTAAAGCTGTCTAATCTCTGTTGTATGAGAATTTCTATTACCATTCTAATACCGGTGTACGCGCCAAGAATTGTTAAATAACGAAAATAACTTATAAGAAAATATATTATGCAGCTGATTGTTTGTTTGTTTGATTGAATGAATGATTGATTGCTTGATTGATTGATTGATTGGTCGATTAAATGATTGATTGCTTGATTGGTTGATTGGCTGATTGATTGATTGATTGATTGATTGATTGATTGATTGATTGATTGAGTGATTGATTGATGTTTTGTGCCACGCTTAAGGGTACTCACTTATATGACGGCGGTGTATTACAAGATTATTGAAATTAGCACAACCAAAATGTGAAGCATTTCCATAAAATTGGAAAGTTAATTTTCCTCCAATACTAAATAATTTGGTTGTTTGAATGTTTCTTAATAAGCTTTTGCTAGCTTTTTTTCCGGGTCTTTACAAATAGACAACGTAAATCATTGTATCTGTAATTGCGTGATAAAAAGCTTTATTCGGCGTTGATTATCAGCTAAATTGGTTAATTTAGATTTTAATTTCAACAAAAAAATCTTTAAAAGAAAGATAAGGCACAAAAAATCTGTCAACAAAACCGCTGTTAAAATTTTTCGGTTTCGTCTGGTTACCACTTCACAGTTGTCAAATGTATGGTAGAATTAATACGCTTTTTTATTTCTATATTTATAGCAAACAACAAATCATTCGAATTTTGAACAGAGCAGAACCGAATCTGTACAATCTGTCCCAATTGAATAATTTTGTATCCTTTTATTTGGTAAACATGCCAAAAGAGTGGAAGTTACAAGACCTTTTACTAAAATTTTAAGTCTACAGAAAGGGTGAAGAGAGAAAAATGGTGGGTTAGCACTAGATACCTGAACCCGTATTTCTGTATTTGTAATACGTGTTGTCTGTTATATTTGGCATATAAAATGCGTCAGGAACTTCAATATAGGGCTTATTATTTGACAGAGCTATTTGAACCCATAATAATATTAGTTGGTAATTTTTAACGAACTTGATATTACACAGTATTATGCGCTCTACCTCTATATCCCTAAAGCCTGAATAATATGTAGTCTATTACAGATACAAAACATTGCATCCAATTGCGTCATGAGATGTACAATACATAAGCGGGAGACACGCCAAACTAAAGCATTACGCATAATAAAGCGTGTCTATAATTAATTTGTTTTTAATGTATACTATCGGCTGAGGTGTAGATCTAGTTGTATAATTTTTACATAAAATCTTATTTATAGCATTAAGAAAATATAAGAGAAGTCAAGGGAGGTCTTAAATTACAATTAACTGTGTGTTTTAATTGAGCGGGATTGGGTGTCAATTTCAAAACAATTTAATTTCAAACAAACAACAAATAAACTCAAATATTATAAAATTTGTATAGCAGATTAAAATTAATTATAATTACTTTTTATCATTGGCTGAGGTTTACATAGATACGTTTGTCTGTTGGCCCGCAACGTGTTGGAGTTACTTCCCTTGGAAGCACTTCAAATACTGTATACATTGATACATGCGTTGTTTGCCCTAAAACTAAGAATTTGTTCCATTCATTCGTAAAGAGTTACATATAATTATGTAAGTTGGATATAATATATTAATATAAGGGGCTTTGGGCCAAATGACAGGTATTTGGTTGATATTGAATCACCATGTATCCATACATATGTCTAGAACATAAGATGATTTTTCAATTTTAATTGATCTACATCCCTGTACCAGTGTACTTGCTTCTAGAAGTGTATTATTAATTTTTAAGTCGTAAGTTTACCCTGGTTCGATAATATCATTTTTATTAATTTTATAGACTTTTAAAATTATGCGTAAATTTTAACTTCAGGAGATAACGTTTTAAAACTACGTGAAAGTTTTCAAAACTCTATATGGCGGGGTGAATCGAACGAGTTGAAGATGCGCAATTAATGGTAATTATGTAAAATATGTTTTACTGCATAAACCCTTTTAAAAGCTGGTTAATTTTGTTTGCAATTTCCCAGCTATTAATTGACGTATTAAACCCGTTAATATGGTTTGATGATATATTTTATCTAAAAACCTAATTGGATAGCCTACGTAGACAACAACTCTTTAAAGATTAGTACAGTTGTTTAGTGTGTAGTTGCAGAAACTAGAAAAAAATTAAATCCGACCAATGATGATTTTCGGTTCCTATCCGATAATCATGGAAAATAAAAAAAAAATATAGCAAATCAAAAGCAGACAAACCAGGAAAAAACGCAACGGGGGCCAATTAAAACCCGTCAGCTCCAATGTGCGTAAACGAGTTTTTAAATTGAGATTTAAATGTTACCTTCAGGAGTAAAACGTACGGGTAATAATGCTATGGAAGCAGAAAGTATAACATGCCAGTCATCCCAGTCAATGACATTAATCAAGTATCTTTTTATTATTTTTATAAGGAGCTGTTATAAAATGTTATAAGAGAATGTTCGTATAATCGCCCCCATCAGTTCGTTCATCTGTAGGCCTTACATTAGACGGCCACCATCTAGAGTTTGATCGCTAGAAGCAAAATACAAAATCTGGTAAGTCAAACTTATTCATTTATATGCTACGCTGTTTTAATAAGATAATCATATTATAACTCCACACTGGTCCCATCATGCGGAAAGTATAGCCTTGGAACAATCTGCTCCTGTGATCTTAATTAACTTAAAGGTGACAGCGTTAGAGTATAGCAATTTGTGAATAAATCATATTCTTCCGCGCATATAGACAGATTTACAACAAAACTTGCGGGCGGTTTCGGGGAACTTCAAGTTGCCTGGGTTCTTCCAAATGGCAATGGAACTTGGGTAGTGTCTATATATTATGTCTTGCAATTGCCCAGACTTTTCTCCGTTGTCTGTGACGGCGATGGTGATTTATTCACTCATATTCGTGTGAGTGAAATAACTAGAAGTACCGGTTATAAACCACCAAACATAAACACCATTTAACCAAGGAAATTCAAACAAATCTTAAATCTCAATTTCGTTACTTTGGAAACCATTGTGATAAATTGAAATAAAAAAAATATATAAAGGGTTATTTTATTACCGGCATAGAAAATAGAATCAGCTCTTTATTTTTGTGCATCAGCTGAAATAAGTTGACTCGATATGCACATATTAAACGATTGGCCCCAAAAACGAAGCTATCTGCTAATAAATAAATTCATTTTAGTCTCATGTAGACATCTTAGAAAACGTAGAAATCCTTTCTTAATAAGCTCCGATTATTTTAGTGTAGATAGTATAGGTCCGACACATAGCGACACGATTACAAGGAGCCGAATTTTAATTTTATATTTAGTTGACTTGGGTGTTAATAACAGTTTATCTAAATAAATCGGTTGATATGTCTTATAAACCTAAATTGCGATGGCAATGTTGTTGTTTATTTTGAGATAACACATTCTTAGTTTGAACAAATTCTAGAATTATACAATTTCTGGCTAACAGCTTCTAAAAGCACACAAACAAATTCGATGTTGTTGGTGTTGAACAAAGGATATTGATGGCTAGAGCTGAACCGCCGCGGAATAATTCCCATGTGGTCATATCAAAATAATAACCTGATGAAGGCTTATTATTATTCCATAGGATACGGAAATCCTTTCTATGAGAAACGACAAGATGGGAATGTTTAGTTTCTGTGTTTGGGTTGATTTATCATCAGCAGGAATGGTTTGAAAAAAACCGAAATATAAATGTTGACATGCATATAAAGTATTATTATTATTATATTATTTATTATATGTGGGAATTTGGAATACTTTACCTAATTCAGTGTTTATTACACACTCTTAGTAATAATGGTTCTTTAGAAAAGAGGGGGGTTCTAAATGGAACCAGGACGGTTCTAAATGGAACCAAGAGGGTTCTAAATAGAACCAGGGGGGTCTAAATGGAACCAGGATTGCTCCAAATCGAACCAAGGGGGGTCTAAGTGGAAACAGGATGGCTCTAAATGGAACCAAGGGGGTGGGGGGGGGGGGGGGTCTAAATGGAACCGTAAGGACAAAAATGGTTGTTTGATGTAATAAGATAGTAAGAAATGTATGGAACAGTTGCTGTGAGGGTTCTATACAGAGCCATAAAGATTTCCACCAGAGCCATAACTGAAGAACCATAAAGGGTTCCACCAGAACCATAACTGAAGAACCATAAAGGGTTCCACCAGAACCATAACTGAAGAACCATAAAGGGTTCCACCAGAGTCATAACTGAAGAACTTTCAAGGGTTTCATCAGAGCCATATTATTCTAAGAGTGCAGTATATTATTTTATATATAAAATCGGCAAGCGGTATATTAGCTGAAATGGCATTTTTACTATGTAGAAGACGACTTTATCTTAAGGCTATAGCCATTTTAAGACATTACCAATTATTTACGATAATAATCTACTATTTTCTACGCGTAAAATCTTTATAGACTTATATTTTATCAGTCTAACGATGACGGTTACATACAAATTTTTCAGGCTGATATTTCAGTATTGTGAAACTCGCAAAATATTGTCCACGTGACAAAAAGCTGTTTAAAAAGAAAATCCATTCACCATAATGTTAGAGTCCCTGTTTTTCTGAATCAATGACGTCACTTACTGACAAGTTGTCTATACTGTGCTGACTGAGACACAAACCAAGGAGACAATCGCTGGTCGAGACTTTAGAAGTGACGATTAACAGGACAAATTGCTTCCCATCACCACCACATCTTTCCCGCCACACCTTACAGGTCGCCCAGGTATCACTTTGAAGAAACTTCAGTAGGAACATTTCTAAATCGGCAATGACGTCACCTTATGGCAGTTTCACATGGAACGACGTCATTTACAATGCAAGTTTGTCTTCCGAAGTTTTGTGAAAGTGTGCTCAGAGATATCAATTTCGATGAACACAATACAGACCAACACAAGTGCACGTACCAACTGACAAGTAATCCAAAAAGCCGAACTTGATCCAAGCTCCACAGAATCGAACTGAGTTCCATACTGTTTCTCTTGGCAACTTTACAACACTGATTTAGGCCGACTTATCTCAATACTGTTAAATTCTCTTCACAACTTTACAACACAAAATCTAGCCAACTTCTCTTGCATTTTGTTCGCCACTTTCGCTGATCGCCCTGAGTTTTCAAAAGCGAGACAGAGATGATCAAATAGCAGATCGACTATATCCACTTTTGCATCAGAAAGGATTCCTCTGGCTTGGGGCGCATATGACACACATATTATCTCGCATACCGTCGCACTTGGCATCAAGAAAGAGGTGATTCCAGCTATAGTCATCATTAAATTCCCCACTTAATTTCTCATCAAGAGAAAAGATCATGCTGAGTAAAGATCCTGTGAAATTGATGGTGACTCGAGTTTTCTGCAAGGTGCAGGTTTGACATAAACATCAACATAGTTTTTAAAAAAACACAAAATTCCACGGACTAGTAACTCCATGATTCTCTTTCGCAACATACAAGATTTGCCCATCACTTCGTGGGGATTTCCATCGAATTCATTGAAGCTTACGACGGGCTGGGATTGCCCGGTAATTTATTTGTTTGTTTTTTTTGATTGGTGTTTAACGTCGTACTCAAGGGTATTTCACTTATATGACGACGGACACAAATACAGAACATCA
>JARFOD010016157.1:0-11185 GCA_031763545.1 Mopalia muscosa
AACCAAAGTTACGATAAGATTATGAAAATGGAAATTAATGTATTGTATTACACACAAACAGTTTGACTTATTTATAGAATATGGTTTTTGGGTGGTCTTCCCCTTTAACCACGCTGGTACATAAGACTTCCCTATCCAACACTGGCATCAGACAACAACAACAGAGGCATGTGACAAATTAGTGGAATGCTGCCCCTTTTAAGAGTATAGAAAGCATCATTATAATGGTAAATCACCTGCAATAAGATTTTAATAATTCTCAAACACAAAATACTGGATGACATTGCTTCGTGGCTTTAAAACTAATTTCAAATACTTTATTTGACACTGTACTTTCTTTTTGTGTACTTGATAAACCCAGTGCATTGGACAGTTAACATTGATCTCTGTAACCTGAACATCCTCTAATGATATTGGGATAGGCCTGAACAACTCTAAATGACTGGTCGGAGGCAAAATGCCAAAGGAGACGGACTGAGCCAGGAAAAAGCAGCCAGATCAGTAAACATCACGGACATAAGGGTTGGTAAAGGGAATGTGAGCACACAGTGACTCTGTTTGAACAATTGGGGTAGAGGACACTGTGCAGACAGCCATAATGGTCAAACAATGGTACAAACTTCATGGCACCATCTAAAACAGACCACTTACAAAGTATGGTCAAATAGTCATACAAGGATGGAGGTACTACTAAAAATAGACAACTTGCAAAGCATGGTCCACTATTTGTACCAGATTTGTGAAACTATCATGGACAGACTCTCCAAACATGACCTAACGATGGCATCAAGATAGTTCTACATCCACATGGACCACTGAGAATGTGGATGGTAAAGTGGTCTCCAATAAAACAGGTTCCATCATGTCAAAAAATAAATACTTCAGTAGAATAGCCCCACGAGTAGACCAGCCTTTCAAGGAATAACACCATGAACTTTACAAAGTACACCTCAATCAATTGAAGACATCTAAAGCCCATGTACTATTTGTGACCAAACTAGGGCATAAACACTCTAAGCTATTTTCTTTAATAAGGAAGCACTAAACAAATAGTCTGTTATGGTTGAAATAATTAACACATTTCAAAAAGCCGCAAATGATAATGTTATCAATTTTCAAAATTGTTTTCTTATGTAATGATCTCCACTATTAATTCATATTAAATAAAGGAACTATTAGTTTTATTGTTAGTCAAAAAGTCATGGCAATTGCAACTCTCTTACTGATGAGAGGTGCCCTAGCTAGCTGGCTAGCAAAAGTTCACACCCTCATGCAGTGATAATGCTATTTAGAAAATAAGTATTTCAACATTGCTGATACATAATAAAGTGGTATTAAATGTGCTGAGATATTGAATCACGATCATTTTCAGAATCAGCTTAACTATGCATACATGTTCATCATTATCATGTTCAACATCCAAGGTTACCATGTCTAAGATGTTTGGACCCTGGTTTACATATAGCACAAATCATCTTACAGTTTAGGAAAACTAATTAATTTATGAAGCCCCTAAGATCTGAACCTTAAGGTCTATCATATATCATACCCTCTGATATGAGATGTATATTAAAAAAAACATCACAAGAACGATATCTTCTGCTTTCTAACATTAACCAGAAGAAATGTTCTACACTTGTGGAAAAAAGACGATAGCATGGGGTGTTATTTCCACACCATTAATAATAAATATTCAGCGTAACTCCCATAATTTAGTAAAAACTTGCTTTTACATCTGGTCTTGTTTTTTCAGCAGTTCAATGTAGGTGGCATGTTTACCGCATTTTCTCTTCAGCAAGACTGTAACACCAAGACTTGAGGTGTTTAGAGAAATGATAAAAAACAGATTAGAAGTCCTGAGACACATTGACACAAAAGTACAGAACAAACTCCTTGTCGCTTCATGTGTGGTAAAAAAATGTCATCTGTTCACTAATCATTCACTGATCAATATATCTTCTGTTCAACACAAATATTGCAAACTTTGTTGCTGCATGTGTATAATATCATACCATTCTTAAGGTTATTTCACACATAAGAGGGCATACCAACCTAATGGGTGAAGAAAAAAAAACATCTTAGTTGAATTTGATGGAAGGTTTTATCTGATTGGCTGTGATAAAACAGTGCCACTCCCATTCAACTGAAGACTGTACTTTGGCTCGTCTGCAATGTGATCTACTATTCCCAAAATCTTCACAAATTTGCATACATGTGTTCACTATGATGTCCAGTGCTGAAGCGATTGTGGGGACACAACAACAGCCTGTGAGAAATATTGCGAAACCTTTCTAAAGCTATTCATTTTCAAGCATAGGAATATGTTTCAGTTATTTTATTTTTCCTCTTGTCCTGGGATGCTGCAGGATACAGGGAGCTTATTATAACCACCTGTCGCAGGCTGCTGTTTGGAAAACCAAAAGTACTTATTAATAAGCGCGATCACATCTTGGTTGGTTGAGAAATTACTTATCATGTTGATTGGAGTTTTAAATTGAAAACAAATCCCCAATATTACAGAGAGATGCACCACCTAGCCAACTGTTTCTGTATGACATTATCAAAGGTAAACACATTGTTCAACCTTCAGCTTTTTCAAAAAACTCATTAAAGACATCATCGTTTAATGCACTGAACGATTGGTTGTACAATGTGTCAAAAACATAAACATCCTTAGGCTTTTACCATTTATATATTTATAAATAACAATACAAAAATGGTGTTATAATAGGTTCTTATTTCAACATCAGTAAACATGACAATTCAACAGAAATTTCACAGTTTAGAGCTTTTGAGTTGGCATTTTATCACTCATCTCCTTGGACTGGTAAGTAACCTCAATTGCTAAGGCGTTCACATTGTGTTACAAACTGGGAGATAATCCCTACCAGATTAATTATATCAGAACATTACAAAGTCACAAAAAGTCTACATTCTAGATTTTAATGGAAACACTTTGGTGCCAACAGCAAAATTCTCTTTGAAGCAGAAATACTGTAATATCACAGCAGACACTGAATGTGCAGTTCAGCCTCAATTTTAAAAAGTTTACTTGTGAGAAAAAAACAGAAGAATGACTTATATCTCGGATAATTGCTTCCTGACAGTGTTTTGCCTAAAGAAAACACATATAAATGGATAGCTAGGTTACTACAATATCACTTGATAAGAAAGTAACATATTTTAATTGCCCATTTCTTGTGACAGCATAATATATATTGATTAGTTTGTTTGTTTAACTTGGGTTTAATGTCGTACTCAAGGGTATTTCACATATATGTGACAACCAATTATCCACTTCACACTGTTCCTTGCCTAATTACAGTGGAAAACCAGGAGGAAGCCTTGACACATCAAGTGACTCACTCATATATATCAGGGGGTCACTCGATCCTGTCCTATTGTAGGCAAGATGTGCTTTTATCATTATGAATGACAAGGCTTTCCCCTTTAATAATGTGTGGTTACCTTGATCTTAAATACCATTAGCAGATCAGTTAGTATATTGTTTGCAGTGACTTCTGAAACAACAGAAAAACATAGGGGATGACGCCTTATAAAGACCTTAAGGAGGCCTGTTCAATAGACCTAGACCTTGCAGTTGTTCAACTGAGCTGCAATGTCGTTATATAAAGGTGACAGCGACTGTAAGGTCTATTTAAACAGGGTTCACTATATCAAGTCTATAAAGTAGATACATCAAAAGGTTCAATCTATAACTTGTTTGCATGCACTTTTTGGTGACCTTGACCTTAATTACAATAAATCTACAGGCATAAAAATCATAAGAAACACGTTCCTGGTATACCACTACAACTTGAAAGCCCAAGTGACAAGTTTAAATTCTATCTTTTTTGAAAGTTCATCGGGCAATAATTACTGAATAACAACCATTATCATTACAATATCCCTTCCATACCAGGGGATTATAACATAAGATCAGAAGAAATATTATTTTCTTTTTTCTTATTTTCCAAGAAGTCAACAACTTTAAGCTTGATGATGTGCTGCAAAGCATGGCATGGTGTGTAACTAATACAACATTCATTATAAACATTTAGGTTAACACACAATTTAGCCAAATTCATTTGACATCTGTGTGAATTTTTTTCAGAAGTCTCATGTAGGTGGCATTTTCACCACACTTCCTCTTGAACTGGAATAACCTTCACTCATCCTAAGCGCTTATAAAAAAAATGGCAACCACTAGGAAAAACTTCTGTAACACATACAGATTAAATTTCTTCAAACCATCCAAGTCACTTCAAAGATGTAAAAGAAAAATAGCATAGATTTTTGGCTAGCCTTCTGGTAGTTACTGACAACTCTCTATTCTATGTTTACAACAGAAACATTAGTCTGGTGCATACATATTGATTGGTCCATCGGTGTTAAAACATGTTAAAATCAAACATACATGTAGTTTGTTAAAGATTGGCATCTTCCATCTGGTTGAAACTATTAACAAAAATAAATATCATGTTATTTTGTCCTTTAAACTTAAATAACTAAACAAGTATTCACAAAGCTTGCCTTTTGAAGCAGATTTTGCATTAAAAATATTTATATGTACCATCTCAGGTTGGATGAACAATTATTATGGGGAAGTTTTCAGGCTATGTAAAAATTGTTTGAAGCATTTTCATAATTTTATTTTTCAATTAAAAAACAAATCGCTAGTGGATTAATTGACAGTAGATTTATAATACAGGTTACATTTTTTGCTGTGTGAATCACATTAACCCTTTTCATTCAAGCAGTTATTTCTCAGAAAATCTCAATAATCTGTTCTAATTGAATGTGTTTATAGCAACTGACAACATGTTGGTTTAATGGCAAAAAATGCACTCTAATTCAGCAGACCATATCATAACTGGCCATTTATCAGATGATTTGCAGCAGAATTTCAGACAGCTTATTTGTTTTTGGTGTGCTGCAAATAGACTCTTTGAACATATAACTCTTCCATTATCCCAAAGCTTTCTCATCCATGGTAGACGAGCACGGACATGAAATAATTTCTTCAGCGTTTGCCACAAACTATACAGATCAGATTATTAATTATATCTTAACATAGCTGCCGTCTTAAATTATTTTCACATTCCATGATGGTTATTGTCTGTCAGAAATAATCAGTATTATGCATCCATAAATGAAATCAGGCATGCAGTTGAAGTAATGCCAAGGCACAAAAGAAAAAAACCCTCTGAAAATCAATAAACTACAAATAACATTAATAATAAACCAATAAAAAAATAATAATGGGCAAGAAAATGGGGAAATTTATTGCTAAGTAAGTTTATAGGCACCAGTCTATGTCATGTCCTTTCAATTATTTTTTTGTAAACTTCCTGGTATCTGTTATTTTCTTGCTTCTTTTTTTGTAGCATGTTTTATTTCTTTTCATCATAAATCTGACTGTTTTTGCTTTTCTTCGTGACAATGTATGTAATGAGACAAGTATTGACATTTGCTTTTTTTATCCAAGTTTCAAATTATCAGCTATTAAAAACGAAACAGCACTATTTTATGTTAAAATATGCCAACTCACACACTGGCATAAAACATGCATGTGAACTAACTTTACAAAAAAGGCCCACAATATTTCTTTCTTTTCAAAAATGTCATTCATCCCCAACATAGGTCAGCGCAATGACAAAACTGTATATACAAAAACAATAATTGCAGCTATACAGTTGCATATTCGTTAGTCCTTAAATGCTCATAATGCATACTTCCATTTACAGAAAAAGAACAGAAAATGGAGATCGTGGGAGTACATTTCACTGCACCAAACACACTTATAGTGAAATTGATCAGGTGAATTGATTCCAAAAAGTCAGAGAAAATGGGTTGAAACCTTGAATACAACAGCCATGCTTCAAACTGTCAAGTGTGAACAATCTCATGTTCTAGCAAAAACCAAATCACCCACATAAAAGTTTTTAGTCAAAAATATTTCTTCTTAGAGGGACAGTCCGACAGATTAATATAAGGGATATCTAATTAGGAAACATTAACAACATTTTAATATTGTAGGGTAGAAAAAACTAATATATTTTTAATGCATCCAACCTGGGATATATATTTATACTAATCATAGATACAACATTGATAAATTATGGGTTTATTTGTTCAGGTGTAGGAATATCAAATGAATTACACAGTCCCATTTTGACATTTGCAAGATTACAGCTGATCGTGGAATTTGACAAGGATTTTGATTTTATAGTTGTTATAAATAATAAATTGAATATTACACAGGTAAGTTTAAATACCATAAATATTGCTCTTGTGAATGGTAGAAAGAATAACCCAATCGCTGATTCATGTCTCATGGGTTAACTCTTTTAACCATTCACTCAAGCAGTGTTTATGGTATTCAAACTTCAGTGAGTCATATCCTCTTTATATCTTTAATTCAACATTGGTTTGGTCCAATGTACTACAAAAGCTATATGATCAATCTTGAATCCATCTGGAAAATCAGTCCATCCAGACATACATGTATTGTACAGACACTGGACTAGCCATAGTCAGTCTAATTTCGCTCTACCATGGGTACCTTACTACTTTAACAGAATGTGAACCACAATGCCCAGACAATAAGGAGGGGTTTGCTCTAATTTCACTCATCAAACTTCTGGTGAAGACCATAAATCAAACAACTTGCATGAACATATACCAACTTTTAGTCTCTTTGAAGTGAAGATTTCCACCAGTAAAGATAACTTTGAAAACTACTACTTTTGATTATTGGATCTGAGCCAACACCTTGTAGAGTAACACCAGTTGTACAAATAAAGGCCAGTAACTAAAGAGTCAGAGTAAGCTAATGTTAGTGAATTCTATGTTATTCTTTGATATACAGAGATAGTAAGTAATACTAAGTTGTTTTTTAACAAGACGGAAAAGTGACCATTCGATAGTCTCATCCGCAAATGATGTTCATTTGTCACTATGATACCTGTCGGTCTCAGTAAATCAAATGTTATTCCAAGAGCTACAGTTAGTAAATAATGCTAAGTTGTTTGGAAGCCGAACGGAAAATCTATCATTGGTGTAGAGCAATTACCACAAATTTGATACAACACAGGCAACAATGAAAGCATTAAATCTGAGTAGATCAAATGTTATTCTTGCTGAATGAGATACATACTTGGTAAATATTATTATGAACACACCCAAAAGGCTTATTTTACCAAATTACATCAGATCCTTTTCAATGGCATGCAGACACAGTAAATAATTCTTGTTTGCCAATAAGAAAAAAAATGTTTAATAGTGGATTTTAAAACTGCAATTTGCCCAACTTGAACTGTTATACTGAATAAACAAATTTTAACTGACAAAAAGCACTGCCTTCATTCTTGTTCACATCTTAAATTTTACTGGCTATCGGATCAGTTGGACAAAACACATGGGATTTCCTTCTGCTTGGTTTATTGGTGATCAAATTCAAGGGTATTTCACTTTGATGAAGACTTTGCCAGAGTACCTTTTTAACATCACCTCTATATTACTAAAATATGGTGGAAAATCCGGTGGAAACCTCACTACAACTACTCCCAGGATTGTCAGTCCCTTTGTGTGAGACACCCTTAATAAGTGGTGTCATACCTTTGCTACCTCGTGCGTAAAGGTGTCCTTGATCCTGTGGATAGTCACAATGAGCCCGGCAGTACAATATGGACTTAGCCACGACTCGATCAAGGATGTTCTTCTACAGGAGCTTACAGAGGCCTATCTTTTAATCAATGCATCATATTGTACATGTTTAATCAGTCAGTGGGTCGATTGGGTGAATGATCAATCGGTTGATTGATTGATCGCCAGATTGAGCCAGCGATGGATTAATGTTCAAGGCCATGCACAAAAGTATTTTATTTTATATGATGGCAGTGCACTCATTAAGGATGCTAACAGTTAACGACCACACTAATACAACCATAAAATGTGAAACGTTTTCTCTTTTTAAAAACTAATGTTTGTTAACGCTTAGTGAAAACAGCATGACCATGCCTTCGACATAGTGCGCTTTATAGCCAGAGGACCCCGAAGGTCCATGACAGGTCCTTAAATTAAATAAAGAACTATAAATCTACCAGGCTGCTGTACGGAATGCAACATGTACCGGCTAATTAATAGTAAAACAGGTTTACATTGTATTCTTCTGAGCAGGATGTTTTAACGCTAATAAATCTGGACGTCAAAGGTCAAATTAAGATAGCATTGGCCTTGATCAAATCAGGCCTGGCTGTCTTCTTTCATTCTTAATCTAAACAAATTGAGATTAACCTTATATTGGCAGTTTATTACATCTGGACATCAATGACTGCTATTACCACAGCCATAACCTGAAGGTCATTTTTCTCCCTAAAATTTGTTGGCTGGTGAAGAAATCTAATTTGCTCCCTTGGGTGAGAGAGGAATAAATGACCAGTGGACTTGTGGCAGCTCTTATATATTCCCTATCTGATACAATACTGGCCTCTAGCCCAGAATCATCTAATTGGATTTTGGTCTCCAGGAAAACATGCTCTCCATACTGAATAGGGTCGGAGGCCAGTTATTATGACTAAGAAGTCAGACATTCATCAGGAAACAAGGGAGATAATTTAATCACAGGTAGACATAGTCCAAAGTGTCTTAAGGCATTGGCAACAAAATAGCAAACAAGTATTAGGTAAAAAAATTAGTCTAAAAATCAATCAATTTGATATGATTCAAAAATATTTTAAAAACAGACACTTGGAAATATGTGAAAATGTATGTTTTATGCATGGTTTTGATCTGAATACATTACAATTTTAGTCCTAATGTTTTTCTATAATAATTTGGTAATAAAAACAACATGTGTTTGTTAAATTTGATTGAAGATTAAAGTTTTAAATAGCACAGGTTATTTAAGCCAATGAGAGAAGGAAATCCCACCTGAATCCAACAATGACACTAGCTGACTGAATTTTATTTCTGCAGGAAAAATTTTAATTAAGAAAGGTACTTCTAAGAGATCTCACTGACTATGCATAACCTGACCACACACACATGGACTCCCTGAAGACAAGGTGCATAAACGGTCTGGATAATTGACCGATTGTGTCTGTACCAATGACATGCTGAAATATCTCCAGGGTACAATTGTACTATAATTATGCAAATATGACCGTGCAATGAAACACTGCTATATATAACAAAGTGAAAACAAATTAGACAAGTTGAATTCATGCATTGAGTGAACTATATTCACTCATTGTCATTGGAATAACAACTTAAAGTACAAGCAGTCTTTATATAAAAAAACCAAGGTGGACCAAATAAGATACAAAATAATAATATGGATTAAATCTAAGTCTTTTCAAAGTAAAGTTATAATGTCAATACTGGAATGTTTTTAAGCATATCTGTGACTTAATTTTTTTCACATGACACCCCTTATTATTCAGAGCCAGTCATTGTTGTAAAGCTTTTGGTGCAACTTTTGAGTGATGTTGAAGAGGGTGATTGATTAATTGGTATTTTATGCTGTGCTTAAGGATATTTCATTTATGTGATTGGGTATATTCTAACAATAATTGACACTAGCACAACCATAAAATGGGAAGTGCTTTGATACTGTCAGAAAGTTAATCTACCCCATAGTGCTAATTAAAAACAGCCTTGTTGCTCTTCAAATAAACTGTCCTCAGCCATGGAGCTCGTTGAAGAGGGAAAGGCACACTCAAATACACAGTTCATATATACCAGAAGAAGAAAAAACAACGAGGCTAGTGCACAATAATCATGTTTTATAGTTGGCTTGACTCTGTGGATAACTTTATATCTAAGAAGTTCCTGACGATATACCGATCTTAGCAAGCTTTCCATGCGGTCGACAGTAGCCAGGGTTGACCATAAGGGACAATGTATTTCTCTGACTTTAGATTCTTATCTACATGTGTGTACTTCCTAATGACATCACAAAATGGCAAAGATGGCTGCAATTTAACTCAACTCTAGTGTTTGACACCATTGAAATAAGTCATACATATACTGTTGGATTTCTGTGACAAGATTTCCAAGCAAATAATTCAAAGTCAATACGTCAAGAATTTAAACATTTGTCTACCATGACATGGATTTCAAGACAATTTCTGTTTGACTGGGCTTCACACTATACTTAGGGCTATTTCTCTCATTGGTTTCAATGTCAATTCTGAAATCATTTTCAAGCATGTGTTTTAATATTGAACCTGGCCTCATTTTCAAGCATACACTTTCACAATTACGATGGTATCATATTCAAGCATGTTTTTTTTTTCTGCATTCTGACATCATTTTAAAACATAGGTTTAAATGCCTTTTCGGGCTTATTTTCAATCCTTTGCATGCAGGCTGCATTTATCTAATTGAACAACCCTTCAAGCTTATATGTGTTAAAACATGTTTGAAAACTCGTGATTAAATGTGAATGTTTTATCATCATGCTGCCACCAGTGTAGAGCACACATCTAAAATGTGAATTCTTACATCATTTTCATGCTTAGGTTTAAATGTTATTCCTGCTTCAATTCCAAGAATGTCATTCAATTTCTGGTTTAGCATCATCTCCTTGATAATCATGGAATCAAGTTTAACCTCATGATCTAACTCTGCATGCCACAGAGAGTAGTTCTGATGAAGCATAAGGACATAAAGGTGAGCCATGGTGTAAGCGACATCTATTTTATCATTACATAACTGTGGCTAAGAAATCTTTAACTCAGAGTACTCTGGCCAGCAGTATAAACTTACAAAACTTTATTCTATAGAAGAAAAAGAATTGGTCAATGATCAGAATGGGAACTTTGCTATAGGGCCATGAAAAAAGAAGTGAAATCGGCCTACATGTAGTAGAAAAACAATTGAAGAATTGGTTTGATACTGTCTTCTTTGAAGAACCATCCTCTGGTTATAAAATAGTTATATCAGCTTCTGTCGATATAATAAATGATAAAGCCCTCCCTTACATATAACTATGCTTACAGTCAGGGACTGAAATCAATTACACCTGCAATTATGTACTATGTGTCACGTTAAGCTCCAGCTTTGTCCTGTTAGAGCAGGTGTTTGGATTGTTTGTTTTTTGGTTGGTGTTTAACGTCGTACTCAAGGGTATTTCACTTATATGACGACAGACAGAAATACAGAACATCACAAACAAATC
>JARFOD010016168.1:0-11182 GCA_031763545.1 Mopalia muscosa
AATTAAAAAAACCCCCCCCCCCCCCCCCCCCCCACTACCTTATTAATTCTGCACAGTCATTATTACACAATTAAAGCACGCTTTGTATAATCTACTCCTGGAATTGACACCAATTGGACACAAAAACCGGGTTCATACTCCAAAACAGCACAGATAATAGATAACAGTTAACATATGTGGCAGGCAAATATTTGTTTATATAAATAAAGACTTATTTACATTCAACTCGCCAGGGGATTGAGCCCGAGTTACTAAGTCGTTATAACGAGATATTAAGTCGTTATAAGGAGATATTAACTCGTTATAACGAGTTACTAAGTCGTTATAAAGAGAAACTAAGTCATTATAACGACTTAGTAACTCGTTACTGTAGAATTTTTACGGCTCCGCCCTTTTACGGCTCCGTACGTACGTCAGTGAGATTCAAACAAACAAATATGTAATGAATACTGTCCCAGATATTCAAATTATGTTTATTATTGTTTTATCATAAATCCAATGCGTAGTATTGTATTTCCAGACAACGACTACTCATTTTCAGTCTTAATTACATTTTTATGTGTGAACGCCAATTAAAATAAAATTCAACACATTACGCAAAAATAATTGTGCAGTATACATGCCTCCCAGATCAACCGATGATTATAGCATACAGATAATCTATCAGTTTAGATCCAAGTACTGTCATTATATAGTACAGGCATATATATAGTACATGTATATACAATGTGCGAATACCAGTGGAGGCAAGCAAATTTTTATCTTCATTTATTCAATATATATATGCAATGTGTATTGGTTATATATATATATATACCTACATTTATCCGTGCTGTGATATTACACGGCAGTCTTGTTTGTTTGTTTGTTTTACCTCATCAAGCTATTGTAAAATGTAAATGTTGTTACCAGAGTGTGAGACGTGCGCCTGTTAAACTCTTCTCATTCCCATGTACATATCCGTCTTGTCAGTGGTGTTTTAACTGTCCTATGAACCGCAGGCCGGTATGTTCTCTTAGAAATTCCTCACGAAAGATTCACCTTTGATTCAATTACAAATTTGCTCTAGTTAACGATAGAAAATTTAATTAGACACTGTTTCAAAATTGCTAACATAACCCAGGTTTAAATGGAGCGAGATTGCGTCAAGGTATAGTTGGTCTAGACTCAATTGGATTGGCTGATTTCTGACAAAATGTCTGCGTCGAAAACCGACCGTGAACAGCATAGGCTTGTCTACTTCAAAACAAGATAAAAAGCAAGGATATCTCTATAATCCAACAACAAAAATTTTAATATACTTCAAGAATTTTATATTGGGAGGAGAGATGCATTTGTTGTATTTCCCCCTATTTTAAGCTACTGCGTGGCTATGTTATGGAAGAGACTGTCTTGTGAAATACGGTCAGCCTCCACCCTGAGAAGTTTTAAGTCTAGGTACTACACTCAGCTAGTATCAACCATTTAAATGACATTTAAAATATTTTAATATATTTATTTATTCCTTACATATACACTTAGATTAATTTAGAATTATATATTATAATTTTTATATTGTTTTAAATTTCTTATATTGTATTGGTTATATGTGCTTTGTATATATGTTTGTCGATCCTTTTGAAGATTGACCGTTTTGTTTGAAGAGGCCATCGAGTTTAAATAAAGATTATTATTATTATTATTATTATTATTATTATTATTATTATTATTATTATTATTATTATTGTCATTATTATTATTATTTTTAATATAAAATACACAAAATCGAAAGCTGTAAAGTGATAATAATGTCATCGTATCTGTAACATTGACCTTTGACCTTAGTGACATGGACTTTCAGTGCGGATTTTGTATGAGTTTTCACTGGTTCCTGATTGTAACAAAAACTGTAGAAAATCATGGCTTCAAGTCTCAGTGGGATTTAATATAGCAACCTTGAATTTTGTGAAAGGATATCAAACTATTCAACTCCAGTTTAAGTATTATTGTTTGTTCATTATATGAAATCTCATCCAACTCCGCAGAAAAAAAAGTTACATGTTACAGTGGTCTGGCTTGTTTTACACAACCAAGAGAAGTGCGAGTCCGTCCCGGGAGGAGAACGGGAAGAAACTACTATCTATTTAATAGTCACATAGACCCCAGTGGATGAAAGATCGACAGCAAGAAGACAATTCAAGATAACTACTACACTTTATTTCTGAAGGTTAACTTATTACAATATTAAAATTCTCCTAATATTTAACAAGGCAGGGAAGCCCAAAAATCCTCGGAGAGAGAGTCCATGTATGTTACATGATAAGACAAACTATAATCAGAGCTTTCTTGCTTAAAAACGAATCAACACAATTCATATTATGACAACAGGAATGTGTTACTGACAACAAGTCCAATATGTCATAAGAGCATCTCAACTATTCAACTATAAACGTACAATGGGTGCGTGAGAAGGGATGAGTAGATTAGATGCAGTTCAGAACAACATAGATGAAACTTAAAACACAAACATTTAATACATGGCTATATTTATGCAATACAGATGCATACACATCAAATAAAGACAAATTAAATCTATCTAACAAAGCTTATAAATCATGAAACATGTAAAGAACAAGTTAAGATGTAAGATCCAAATATCTTAAATACATATCGTATTATACAATATGTTGAAAAGAATTCGACGTATCTAAAATAAGCCTGGAAATCTTTTTCACTTATGTAAAATAAAAAATTGAGTGGAACTCTTTTGTAGATATCTGAAATAAAAGCACCCACCACTGCAATTACAGGCTTCTCCCCCATAGCCTGTATTTAGCGGCAATGAATTTGCCCAAAAAGTACAAGAACATTCACCCTTTGCATTTCACAAAGCATTCGTTACTAGTTAAGAATAAATGAGGGAAACTACAATTGTTTAATAGGCCTACATTTGGGGCCGATTCTGTAGATAGCATTACTACGTTTGATCCGCCTGGAATATAGCCTATAAGGACTCGCCTGCAAATTAAAATAATGCAGACTACAATCAAAATACTGAACAAGAATTAACCCGTCGTTGAAACGATTTCTACATATGTTGAAAAGCATTCTAGATATGTAAAATAAATTTTTACTTTACATATCTGAAATTGCTTTTCAGATAGGTGTAAATCTTTTCAACAAGAATTTTACATATGTGGAAAAGAATTGTACACAATTAATTAAAAGTAAAACTAATTCGACATATGTAAAATAACGGTAGAAGTGATAAAACGTCTTGCCATACCCACTCCCCCTTCCCCAGCTTACTGGAGAAAAGTTTATATTCTTAACCGGATGTAAGATAAAGCAGTTGGTGTAAACTATTTGTAACTGTGCATTACAATACATTACTGTACATGGCACATACTTTTACATGTCTCAACATCCTCGGTCGTTTCCGTACCATAAATAATCTCTCACGTAATGCTGCATGTTCATTTCAAAAGAGGTAACTCGTAAATATTTACTTTAGTGTGTGACTGAGTTATCCACGGGTTTATTGTTTATGTCTGAAGGCTATTCTTGTGTTAATATGATGACGTCATTGGAGCTACATTATTTTTAAAATACTTACAGGGGACGAAATTTAAACACATTCATGTTCTTATCAGGTAAGATCATCAATAAATGTAAAAATTATAGGATATTTTCTTGAGGAAGAAGGGTGATAGGGTAGCGTTTACTGAATGTGTTGCAAAACGGAAAATCAAAATTTAAAAAAACCCGAAGAAAATAATATGAAACGATTCTATAGATAAGATTCGAAAACACAACATGTGACAGATACCGACTGACACTCTACCATCTTAGAACATACACTATCTAGGCTGACAGTAGGCTGGAATTTTATAGATGGGTTATATTTGTATTCATACTTTAAATCAATGAATTGGTTACACAAATAATGTGCTTCCATAGGGCTCCAAATGATCATAATAATATAGAAACAAATAATACGTAAAAGCAAATTTAGGGTTTCAGAAAACACTAACAGCTTATCCTGCTATACACTCAGCTGAAAACAGAAGTTCGATTGATTTATTGCTTATTTGGTTCATTGGTACTTAACCACGTGGTCAAGCTTTTAAGGTTTTGTTGGACCCCTCGGGGTCAAAATGATCCATTTTGTTTATCACGTGGATAAAAAGTTAGCTATTAAAACTATTTCTTAGTGAAAAATTAATTTAAAATTTTAATAACAAACAGTTAAAATTTTTGCCTATAATTTAGTTTTCCCATGAATCCATGATCATATGTCGAAGTGGCAAAACTTAAAATGCCTATTTCTGACACTCGGTTTTAAGCAGACCCTACATTTTACATGGCGTATTTTTAGTAAACTATTCAAGTTAGACACTTCAAATGTGTCCACAATGTGATCTAGTAAAGCTCGTCCTCGATTTTTTAAAAAGTTTTTTGGGGTCAACAAAAAAATCCATTGTGATCGATCTTATCCAAAGTTTAAAAAATGAGGCACCGTTTACTAGTTCAAGGGCTACTACGTCAATTAATCTACTCAGTCTATACAGTCAATATTTACGTAGAATTGGAGGAACGTTTCTTCTCGAACAGACAGGTCACACTGAATATATTAAGCTAAGCCTTATGTATAGCCAAGATATGTTACCCAGTAGCAGATGTACATCTGTAGTGTTTATTAAATTTTTATACCTCAAGTTGAATAGCTCCGGTCCAATTATAGATCAGAAATTAATATTTATGATACCAGCGTGACACCCATAGTTAAAATGCCGTTATTGCCGGCTGTTGATGTTTGTTCTGTCTGCATTTGTTTTCTTTTTCTTATTCAAATCTTGCCCATTCTCCATATCATCCTTTCATGTGTCTGATACTATGGCCAACCTGTTAACCTCGTAAAGCATACCCAATATTGTATATACTAGTGAGATGGACTGACGTGTGAATAAATTAGTATTTGTGTAGGGTTAATTTGAATTTAAATAGTATTATTAGTGATATTCTATATAGAGAGTAAATACGCTATCGAGGTTGTTAGTGGTAGACTTAAGCCTACTACTGTCGAACTGATAGTAGTTTATTTAATCTGCCAGGTATGTAATTTGTCTGTAATGTTTATTAGTTAAAATGTGGTGTCTCTAATATCCAATTTGTCTGTTAGCATTTAAGTAATTTGCAAAATATTATTGTGTAACCCTACATGTGATTTACCATGACCCCCATTGGTATTTACTAAAGATCTTAATGTTATCTACCTGGGCTGGTCAATCCCTGCCCTATGATCTGGGCGCTTGTATGTCATGTGATGGGGGTTGCCGGCCTATAATCTTTAGATAGCCAATGGTCAGCTTCCAAAAATGAGAAGGTCGCATGACCAAGTTTAGGTTTCTTAAGTTGGTCTTGAATTCTCAATCCACATTATTGTGGCAAAGAATAAAGATGGCCTTGGATTTCATACAGGTAGGAATGTTACTCCTCTTATTCAAAGAGTATTGGTAATGATTCTCTCCATTTAACTGTTTATTCAAATGAATTGTTCAACTTTTATCAGTATACTTTTTAGAAATGTGCACTGATTTAAATAACAGTTGGGATATCATTCCCACTATACATTATGTTATTGTTACTCATTGGTTAGATGTTCAACTAAAACTAGCTTTCAAACTGTATTTGAGTCTGGAACATTTCCAGAGTTGTATTTGGTTTTCCTCCTAGTTAGGCACAAATACATTTTTACTAGATGTTCATAGAATCAGGGTAACATGTATGTGCCTATGTACAAAATCATATCTGGTCCAGAGTCAGGGCTGTTTGCTTTGGGGCTTTAGGTTTCAATAGATGCTATAAGCTAAGGCAAACAGATGTTATGTAATTTTGACCCTGCCCTACTCCTTGGCAGGTGTTAAGTGACCTCTCCCTGTTTATGGAATGATTTTGATGCGTATACATTTGTTCCATGTGTATTCTTTAATACACATAACACCCTTTGTTTTAAAAGTTTATTAATATTCCGGGTAAATATGCATTTATTGTAACATTGGTCATATATAAGATGTACTATCTTAACATGTTAACATACTCTTGCATAGTTCACATTTGATACAGCTTTTAACCTTGATGTATCGTTTCCTTGAGTGGAGGTGATTACTGACTTGTCTGTCTGATTTGATACTGCGCAACCTTTGGTATGGTTGTGATTGGGTTTCTAGTTAGCCATAGTAGAACAGTTTTATACAACTGTTATTTCAAACTATTATATTTGCCTTCTAGATTCCTATTTTGTATAAGGTTCTTTTAAAGGATTTACCTTTGACTTTTAGTGCTGCCCTGTAAGTCCACTTATGTTCTCCCTGATAAATAGGTCATACAACGACAATGGCCACTATTTGGGTATCAGTACTTCATTAACAGTCAGTCATTTGGTTAGTCAGTCCGTGATCAGTTCCATTCATTGGAAACAACTACCCACATTATTGCAGCAAAGAATAAAGATTGCCTTGGATTTCATACAGGCTGTTTGAGGTATATTCCTCTGGCTGTGGTTTGCTGATGAAATGTGAGGTGTGATGTAATGTCTTCAATTTATCGTTCATTTAAACTAAACTTCATTTCATATCAAAATCAGTTGTTTGTCTCGAACCTTCAATAGAGTTATTCTGGCCTGCACTCTTGTACACCCCTTAAAGTGAGACAGTTTGGGCGTAGTCTACAAATACCCCGAACAACCACGTCTTACACTTAAGCTAATACTACTGTCGAACCGATAGTTGTTTTTTCATCTCCAAGGTTTTCCATTGTTGAGACTGACTCCTACACTAAAAAATCTTCAATATAATCATTATCATCTCTCCTGTCTTAAATTGTCCCTAGCCCGAACATTGGGCTTATATGTTTGCCTTTTATCATAATTCGGATACTCGATTACCAAACACATAACTCGATTGTTACCAGTGAATAGATTTTAATATGACATGAATTTTAGCTGATGTCTCCAATAAACAATCAGTGCATTTACTGTCGCAACATGGATTATCTACGTAGACAATTATGTACTGCGCATGCCTTTGTTTCTTACTTTCAAAACAATAAAACAGAAAGTTGGCGACTTGACACAGATGTTTGATTTCAGCTTATTTATCTACAAATCTTTGTTTTTTGTCCATACGTTTTAATCAAATGATGACTTACGTGGGAACAGCCGTAGCCTATTATCGTCGACAGTTTGCCACTGTATAACCTTCAGACGATTTTGTTTTTGTCGAAACTAAATGCTCATATCACCTTTGTTAATATGGATAGCTTCTCAGCTCTGTCGACAAAGGTAATGGCAATATGATAAATACGACGATTGAGCTTATTTTCTCAGCTAATGTTTCACTTGAGCATTTAAAATTTGTATATATATTTCTAGGCTACCTTGATTCGAATATGAATAGCTTGACTGGTATAAATAGTTATACACATGAACGCATGTGTCTACCAAATTGAAACTATTATACCTTGGTATATTATGTTCTCCCCCACGTATAAATAGGTAGAAATTATTCTATAACACATGAAACTTTAGGCCTATATACACCGACTAATCTGGCTATACTTGTTTGAATCAGGTTGAATGGCACAAGATTGACAGACAACGAAAATCTACCTGGTTTATTACAGAAAAGTATTATATATTTGTGCTCATAGTTTAGGTGTGGATTTTTACCAATATTGAAAAATACGACACAAAATCATATTAGTATTGTTGACAAAGGCCACATGGGTGACAATTTTTTTGTCGTAATAACAGTTGAGAAAATGGAAAAAATTGTCATTAAAATAAAATATCGAAATTGCATTAATAAGAATTGGTTTGAAAATTGTCAAAAATAGGAAACATGTTTTTTTAAACAAATAATCCTTAGTGGGGGGACTGAACCGCAAACCAGAAGGTTTGTTCTTTATCTCAAGAGGATATACTAGGCAACGTCTTCGCCAAATCAAATCCCACCTCTCAGATAACTGAATAGTTAGAATTTAGACCAAGTGCTAGAATCGGGTCCTAGACGAAAATACTCAAATCTCCCTGTAATAGTATCAGGAATGTCCTAAAAAATGTACGAAGGCGAGATGGAAATTATATCGTTACATACCAGATAATGCCTCCTTTGTTGTGCAACAAACTAGAAATGTTTATTATTTGATACACAGTTTGAATTGTGATTGAGAAACTTGTAAGAACGTTTCTGAAGCCTTCAATGTGTTGGTGAATCCAAAAACCCCTTCGGCTTAGAGCCAACTATAATGTGAGCTCAATTAGGTCTCGTGTTTCCGGAGGTGTTGAGGTGGTTTCATTCACCCATAGGTCTGGCTCACCGTCATGCATGTGAGCGAAATAACCTTAAGTACGGCGTTGAACCCTAATCAATCAAACCATCTGAGGCTTTCTGTTTTGCCCCTCAGAGAGTTTCCCTTTCCCCTTTTTTAAACTGTAAGTTTTAACATTGATAGTAATCTACGAATTCAGGGGATTCCCGTTATTTACGATATTTTATTGGTGGAAAGTTTTCTAAAAATTTATAGACCAATCAAAATTCTGCCAAATAGAGAAATCCCTTTGAAACGTAACTACAAATCGTACCGCAAAAAAAAAGCGCCTATGAACAACATTTAAAAAACTTTAATATTTTAGATTTCGCTAAAATTGGGACGGCTATTCTAGAATTCGAGGTGTTTCTTTTCAGCTGCTTACACATTGGACGCTTTCAATTGAATTGAATAAATACCAGTGGTATTTATCTCATTATTGCTTTTGTCTGTTGTTGTTGTTTTGGGTTTTTTTTAAGGGGGTGGGGGGAGTTTAAGGCGGCTGGGTATGGATATAAAAACTGCAAACAGAAATGTATTTAGTTTGGGAACGTTTACGCCGTGTATTGTGTCACTTAAACTAAGGACTGCCTGAAAGCTAAAGATGTTCCATTGATTATGTGTTGTTTTTTTCCAAGTTTCAGATGACACCAAACAGTCTTAGGATCGCCCCTGTATTGTTTCTTATAATAGGATTTGTGTTGGGTGTGATGCTTTCGCCATGGATTGCGACTGTGTTAATCATTAACACACGAACACCAGTTCCAGCCCCGCATTATACTTCATCCGTCACTGAAAGGGGAGGTAATCAGAGCTCTGTGGTCACTTCTCAGTTTAATATCCCAAAGATCGCCAAAAAAGAATCCAGTTTGCTGACATTATTCACAACATGGCCAAATTGGTCCTGGAAAAAACATGTTTTTAACAATACTCTTCACAACTGGAGGCTGCTATTCCCCTTGAATGTCACTACCGTGCTGTTCACAAACAACTTTACAGTGGCTCAGAGTGCTCGAGATTTGAACTGGACTGTTCTTCCAATAACAGATTCCTTACCCGGAGAGGATGGAGCTCCAATACTACCTGTAATGTTCGAACAGGCTAGAGAAGCCGTAGAAAGCGTAATGTATGGATTTGTGAATGGGGATATTTTATTCGATAATAGTATAGTGGACACCGTAAAGGTAATATTAAACAGTGCTCTAATGACAGCTCAAAACTCACCTCCTGTTATGATAACTGGGAGGCGAATAAATGTGGAGAATATTAATTCCTTTGATGCGCTATCGTGGAATTCCCTCAGAAAGCGAGCTAGGACTTCTGGAAAACTGTTCATGTATATGTCAGAAGATTACTTCATTACCAACCGGGACTATCCTTGGGAACAATACCCACCCATTGCTGTTGGCCAACGGGCTTATGACAACTGGTTGGTGTTACGTGGCAACGAACTTGTCCATAATCTAGTTGATGGAAGTCACAGCGTTTTAGCAGTTCATCAGGATACCAAGGATCGCATTTCTACCAATAAACTGAAACCGTTATACGATTACAACGTTGATTTACTTCGGAATCTATTTGGCGAAATCAACTACAGTTCGGGCCAAACTTTATGTTGCCAATTTGAGACAGTTCAAGATACGTCCGGATTAACTGTTCTTAAAAGACGTGAAGCAGTACCCACAATATGCAAAGTGAGGGAGTTTGTCTAAACAAAAACACTAAACACTTAACTTTCTCTGCTGTTAGCTTTTGTACACTCACATGTGCTGATATTCATACACACTCGTGCAGATAGTTGGTATGCTATTTTAATTTATTACAAATGCAATCTTTTTATGCGTTTGAGCTGAAATGAATTTATACAATATGGAAGTGATAAATTTCCATATATCAAGAGAAGGCAAATATCATTCACCATTATTTATCGCTGGATCGTTTAGACTTAATATATCAATTTCTTGGTTGAAGTTGTTCCTTAGTCCGCTTTCTAGCTATGTAGAAATCGTCGTGCATTATTACGCTGGCGTATAAAACGATTTACCCCCTGGGTACAGCGTAAAAACCAAGCAATCAATTAACCCAATATCCCTATTTTCTGGAATAATACCAAACACTTAATCTACATTTCTTTACTACCTTAAATATTGTAACACATAGGTCGTGCATTATCGGTAACAGATGCTTTGTAAAAAAAATGATAATATTTAAATGCTTATTATTGGTGATATGGACATTCCATCGTCATATAAATAAAATATACCCTTGAATAAATAATCAAACTTTATGATGACAGTATTTATAACTTAAGTTACTTATTGATGGGATTTTTTTTTTGTCAATTCAGTTCTCCGCGTAGCAAACCTGTTGACGATTTTTGTTTTATTCCAAAACAACAAAACCACAATACTATTGAGTATACTAGAATTGTTGTTAGAATTCTTTACTAAACTGAACGCTAATAATTATATTATTCCTGTGATATTCTTTTTGAAATACGATATTTTCACTTCTTTTGACAATAAGCTTTCTCTGCTGTGAACATTTTTACATTTACATGTGCTGATATTCATAAACACTTGTGAAGATAGTTGGTATGCTATTACAAATTGGTGAAAATGCACATTTTTCCTGTACTATAGCTGCAATGAATTTATATTATATGGAAGTGATAAATTATTCTATCATAGACCTATGTCAGCATACAGATACAGCGGCGTCGTATATTTATCCGTATCAGATGGTTCATATACGTACAGTCTGAAACGGGACTGCTTTCAGTGTTTATATTGTATATGACAGCGCCCCCTAACGTGACAGGGGAAATCCCTTG
>JARFOD010016190.1:0-11180 GCA_031763545.1 Mopalia muscosa
TCCTGATGAAATATTCTCCTGACTTGTATGGGGTTTTAGCACAGTTTACAAGAAAAACAACTCTACAGATCCTTTCCTGGTCACCTCATTTATCATATAGAACATAAAATTCTTCTTCTCTACCCTTAGTTCTAGTATAATAATTAACTTGTTTGAGAGCTGAGGTGCAAGGCTTTGTTACTTGGCGGCCATCTTGGATTCTATATCTATGGATTCTGTAGCTTTGACTGAAATGAAGTAAATAGATATTTAAGCAAGAGGTGAATGTGACTCACTTAATCTCATTGAAAGTACTCTATCAATGAATTGGAATGACACAAATGAGTTTCAGAAATAGATAGGAGTGGGGATAGTCCTGGGTTGTTAAAATCACTCTTCAAAACTAAAGGCGTAAAGTTGCATTTGTAGACTGTCCAGGTCTGTGTTGGAGTTAAGGGAAAACAAGCTAAAATAGTCACTATATCCAGGAAAACTCATGGAAATACATGTAGTTAAATCTTTTTCAGCAAAATTCCTTACCCTTTCATGGTTTCCCTCTGTTTTAAAGGAGATGATAATTTCACAAACAAATGAGAAGGACCTATCCACAATTTTGTGAAATATAGAGTAAAAGAGAATTTCATAAATAGGCGAATGAGGCGATTGACGTGTTGTGAACATGACATGTAACACTTGTCTTGCCATAATACATTATACACCAAATTTTGCTTAGATTTATCCCTTGTGGCTTCATCATTTTACAAATATTTAAGTGTGTCGGTTATTAAGATACAATACTGTTTCTGATCTGGGTAAAGGCAGTTTGTTTGATTGGTGTTTAACGTCATAGTCAAAGCAAGGTTTTTCACTTATATGAAGACAGATTGTCCACTTCACACTGTTCCTTGCCTAATTATGGTAGAAAAATGGGAGGAAACCCCTATAAAACCAACCCTGGCTGATTGATACAGGCAGTAAGTGACAACTCATCTTGCCATTAGGCAAACATACTTTACACAAACAAATTTGGAAGGATTTATCACAATCGTGTGAAATATAGTGATGAATTTACACAAATATGCACATGAAGTCATAATGATTACCTGGTTAAAACTTGTGCGTGACAGTCTTCACAGAAGGACAACCATTGGAAGAATATTGTGGTATCCAAATATGTTATTCGAATTGCTGCGTTCTAAATAGGAATTCAGTTAAGTGTAAGATACTTGTGTATCCAAAATGAGAAAACCTTGTGTTAAGCTATATGGTTCATATTGCTTGTTTCACTATTATTATTATGTATCATAATGTTGCTATGGAAACGAGAAATTTGACTGGAATGACCTCAGTTTTAATAGAAATGTATCTAAGCTAAGACCACTGTGTTTCCAAACTTTGAGAACCCTGTGCTAAGTGATTTTGTTTTTTCTTGTTCACGACTTTTTTTCCAACAGATGGACAAATGTGCCCATGATCTCACTCATATAACCTTTTTCTACTTAGGTATAAGAACAGTTCAAAGGGTGAAAGAGTGAAAGTTATGGTGTTTACCACCATATTGGTGCAATATGCAATGCCACCCATATACTTTTGTAATATTCGATGAAATACAACAACACATATGGTATAAACAAAAAGCTAAATTTGAATTTAATATCTTAATTTGGATGATGGCCATATATGTTTGCAGAGTTATGTGAATGCAATCCCATCTATTTCTTAACCAGAGAAAAACTGTTTTGAAACTGTGTAATCATTCTCAAGTCTTGCGCACACAACTGTTATACATATGGACAAGATAAATATTGTCAAATTATGCAATGGAGGCTATTTTGTTTTACGGAATGTTGTGATATCCATACCAATTCGTCATCTTAAGTACAAATTTCAAGTTTATCAGTGAATTGTTCTCAAACAAGATATGTGGAATGGACAGACGCCTAGCATTTCCAAGTCCCCTCTCACTAATTTGTTTGTTTTGGTTTGATTGGGGTTTAACATCGTACTCATGGGTATTTCACTTAAATGACGATGTACAAGCCCAATGGGTGAAAGAAACCCCCTCAACATCACTGGCAACAAACAAAGTCAGGAAGGGACAAATACAGGACTAAAACAGGACGCAATACAGACACCACAAACAGATCAGCTTCCATGCGATGACCGCCATTTTCTTTAATGGAATTTGGTGAAATTAGGCCTTAATATTGTAAAATTATGCGATGGCGACCAATTTTTTAACGGAATTTGGTACCAAATATGTCAAATTCACAAACATCAATGCCTAAAAAACATACCTTTTTACGCCAATTGAAAATCTTTGACTCCGTAATCATATCTAATTTCTTCACCAGCTTTAATGGCTCGTGTGGCAAGCAGACAAATGTGAGGTTTGTTGTTCATCTCTACAATTTTCGACTCGCCATTTCTTTTAAGTCCAACAGCATCATTTGCATACTTTCCTATGCAGTCCGTACGAGTAGCATCTATGCTGAAATGAAGAATTGCTTATATAGAAATTGATATAACTCGATCAACAAACCAAACTAAAAACCCAGGGATGAATGTCATTACTTAGTAAAGTAATGATGGAATTTTTAAAAATAATAAATGTTATTCACATCATCACTGATGACAAAGGCACAGACCCACAAGTAAGATGGTACATGTAGATGTAAGATGGTATTAATATTTCACTACTTAATTTAAGAGATATCAATTGTTTATGATCACCCCAGACTGTCATAAAACTTTAAATAAATATTATGATACACACCTATTCATTAGTGTGTGATTATTTGTTTGCTTGATTAGTGTAATGTAACCACATCAGCCACATCGTGTGACTCACTCACATATCTGATGCTCGATAGGCGGTACATCAAAGTTAGATTAGTAAGCGCACCTGCTACCACTAAGCCACAGGCCATTAGTGTGTGAAGAAAAAGAATTATGATTATAATATTTAATTAATGCTTACCAATATTTAGCATCCTTGAAAGTAAAGAAATACATAAAAGTGTTGCCAAACTGTTTATATTGGCCCTCTCTGATTTCTGCCTCTCCTGGAGTTATTAGCTCCCCGCGATATTCCACAATGAATGAACCCTTTTTTATGTTTGACATAGTAAATACTCCTCTTCCTAAAAAAAAGGGTAATACATGTAAAAGTATGTTTATCTTGGTAGGATTTCATATCTATTTCATAAGGATTGAAAGGTAATTCTAAGCACTTTATAACCAAAACTTATTATTTTCAATCTACATTTATGAAAGGCTTGACACAGTTAAAACTGAGAAAGCATGTACTTTAGAGTCAAATTCACCAATTCACTGTTATGACAAATAAAAACTACTGCAATTGGATTTGAACTGACAAGTCATTTAGGGAGAAAGCAGAATGCATTAAAAGTTTAAAACACAAGTTAGGTGAGTAAACAGAATTAGGCTTATGATTTAAGGAGACACTAGCGCCCAAAATAACTTTTATCAACAAATCCAGATTGATATGATTTTACACTCCTGTCAAAATTATTTCATTGAGTAGTTAGTTTGTACTAGCAAAGATCAAATTCAACCGATATTACAAGAGTTCCCTTTTTTCGTCACAAATTTAATTATGCCGGAAGCATATTTAAATTTAATACCTTTAGTTACTTCTAACCTACTTAGCCTAGAAAGTTGGGGGTGGAATTAACGAAAAGCTTCTAATTTCTGCTTCATGAGAAAAATAAGTATAACTTATGTTGCAAAATACATCATTTTGGGCGCTAGTGTCCCTTTAAATGGTTTTAATCCTAACCTGCAAACTAACACTAACAAAACATTTAAAGAAACATCATATCTTATCGGGCACTGTCATTACCTATTTCTGGATTTATAAATTGCACTGTATAGTCATAATCATAGGGTCATAATCTCTTAAACCATGCCAAATGGCTAGCTCCTTTGGCGAATACTGGAATGGGCCCATGTCCTGAAAGGGAAATGTTCAATTACAAATTATCTACTTTCACTCAGCTATAGACAGTAAGACTTCCTTTATTTGAAAGAAACTACCAGCCTGTAGCCTCATGTTATTTCTGTATTTCACTGATTTGATGTAAACCCACTCGCCCAAATTTCTTGAAATGTATTAATTATTATATTTACACATAATTTTTGTTAAAATCAAGATGAAATGAGGTGAATTAGAACCTAGACAAATTTTCTAGAAACTCTGCTAACTCTAAAATGGGCCCAGTTTTCATATACAGACTTACCTAGCAGCTATACAGTAACCAGTCAATTAAGTAGAATTCAAATAAAGTACTACTCACATAATATACAGCTGTGCTAATGCAGTCGGTCACATTTATTGTTGAGCAACTTGTTGCCCTGGTGCTATTAGAGCTAAATGGGAAGAAGTAGCTGATCTGTTTGTTATGTCATTGTATTGTCCTGTAATGTCTTTCTATGTTGCTGTTGGTGTCCTCGGGTTGGCACGCCGTCATGTGAGTGAAATAACCTTAAGTCAAACCCCAATTGAACAAACAGAACCATAAGAAAATGTATCAGCTTGAACATTATTTCACAGTGCTGATTAGTACTGAAAGTCCTACAGTGAGTCACCATACTGTGATGAAAACAGCTCAAAAATAATAAATCTAAAATTATACATAAACTCAAAATACTTACCATGAATATTACAGATAAGATAACATAATATTAACAGCTCGTGAACTGTCCCTTTTTTTTCTCACCAAATAAATAAAATATACGAAAAAAATTAAAACCGATAAAATCAGAAAACTCAAAATAATAATCAGCCCTAAGAAAGTATGATAAACATAAGCTAAATCTGAATGAGGCTTAGAAACTGTGGTGTCTAATATTACAGATGAATAATTAAAAAAAGGAAAATGTGAGAGAATATGTGAAAAATGACTCAAACCAAAAACACTGAAAAGTAAAAGAGTGAAGAGAATAGGAATAATAAAACCAAAAAGGGTAAAAACAAAAGAGCTCCTTGACAGCTGACAGGCCATTGTCATATATTCATATAGAGTGGGGGAGATTTTCCTCAACAATGCATGCAGGGATGGCTGATGCCAGAAGAGAACAGTGCATGTGTAGCCTAGCAATGGACAGACTGCCAACAACAATGTTACAATTTTGACTGAAAAACAAATGGTTGTCCATTTCCTGTGACTGCTGTGAGAGGAAAAATAGGTCAAAACTTGACAAAATTGTTTGAGTTTGTAAGTGCTGGATTTAGTAATTTAGAAGGAAATTTTCACAAAAAAACTATGCCTGTACAGTATCTTCTAGTATTAAGACATTCAGTCAAAAAATTAATTTGATCATTTATTTTCAAAACAAAGTCTAAATATGATTAAGTATTTTTGTCTTAACAAAATAAAACTGCTGACAAATAGGAATCAATAGTAATTCCCATAATTAGTAGAAATCACAATTTTTTTGTCAGTTACTCTGATCGGTTATCAGCCAGTGCTGGTTTCTATTGTACCATTACACAACAAAATACACACTGCACAACAAAATATATACCAGCATTATTTTTTATAACTTTTAAAGCAATGTTAATTTATTACAACTTTGATAATTCACATAAACATCCAAAAATTGAACTGCAAAACATTCAATCTCTTCACCTTCAAACTGATTATTGTTAAGGGGATATACATGCATATTAAATAAAGTTCATTGCATCAACACCAAAAATGTTATTCCAGAAGAATAAAATATATAAGCTTATGTCATACAATATGTTTTAACATTCATGTTTTTAACTGAATTATTATTTCTAAGCCCTCCAATGAGTGACTTTGGCAAATTAAACAAATTTACACCATGCCATATGAATTTCTGAGAAGAAATTTAATCATATTAATATCAAGTCTCAGTTATGTAGTTGTAGAATAAGAAACAATGTGTCTACAGTTTGTGTTTGAAAATGTTGATATACAGCAAGCAATTGAATAGAGGACATCCTGCTAGCTACATGTATTAAGCCTTCAGATGTTAACAAGTTCTAATGGAAACAAAACAATGTATGTATGATTGGTGTTTGTGGTAATTCTACATATATCTACATCTATAGCTCCTTCAGTTCTAAAGAAACAAAATATCATTCTGTGTAGAACATATGTTTGAGGTAAGTATAGAGGACATCTCAGTGTAGATTAACCCTACAAGTTCATATCTTAAACTATAACTTTCCTGTTCTTATTCTATTCCTGGTAATTTTACCATCAGTTCAAGAAGATCTAAATTTGCAAGTTTGTTACATTATTGGTTGGTTAAAATCTGCAAAGTGAATTTCTGACCATTAATGTAATAGTTTTTCAAAAATGGCATCTTTTCACCAAAAACCATCACCATCTGTATAGAATACATGTAGGAAAAATAATTAACCTTAACTTCAAAAGTTTTCATTTTTTCATTATTCAATTAAAGTCTTCCCAGTGAATTTTCAACCACTAAAGTATTAATTTTTCTATGAAAAACAACTAAAGTCAACAGCAAAATTTTATCGAATTTGTCAGATAAGTGTTTAAAATCTTTAGTTTAGTGTCTTTAGCCTTCTTTTTGAAAGGATGAAAGGCTGAAATACCCCTGAAGGTATCTCTCCATTAAAGACAAAACTAAAACTGAATTATAACTTAATCTGCACCACAAACAATGTTGAATTACAAAAGTTGCATAAATACTTACATATTCTGGGCTTTGCACATCCTCTAAGTCTTCTCTTCTCCTTTGTCTAGTATTCATTTTCCTTTTCCTTGGGGCCACTGGGACTATGATCTCATCTGCTACTGAGATTCAAAGCTGTTTTTAGAAAATGAAATATACAAAAATCGGGTGAATGTTTCTCGGCAGCTGATAATGACTCAAAAACTAGTCAATATTCATCAAAACTAGTCAATATGCTGCGATATTTAATGGCCAGGTGACCGTATTAATATGGACAGAATATCATATAATTTTAACTATGTCTTCATTTATGAACAGGCAAAGGCAAAGAAACTGTTTGCTTATGTATATTAAATTACAGAAGCCTTTACATAGCGGACACTACAAGTGCCATCCGTGAGCTCATTATATTATTTAATATGCATACAGTGTACTGAGATGTAAATAGCCCTCTTGTTCCTGTTGTGGGATATTTACCAAAAATTTCAGAACAAGCTGGCCTTACAATGTGGAGCAACCTTGTTTAATGTTAATTTACTTGAAAGCTTGTTTAAGTAATTAATGTAATGAGCTGAGCTGAACAGATAATATCACCCTCCCCCTCTTTTTTGGAGAGGGACTTTTTGCTCAAATTTTTAGAACAATTAGGCTATTCAATTTGAGCATAGGGTGTGTAACACAAATTGGCCACCATTTCCTCTAACACGGTATCACTTAATTGGCATTATTTAATATGCACAGAATTCCATATATTTTACATATATTTAATTTAGCCTTTCCTCACAGGTCAGGCAAACTGTGTGTAATTCACTTTTTGCATGAGGTCTGCTGTATTGCCAATTCCACAGTATTTACATTTTTCCCGCCAAAATCGACTTGTTATGACAGCTGTCATTTACAGTCAATACACTCTGCCAATCAGGGGTAATTGTCTTTATAAGGTCACATTTTAATTTTATAATACTTAAATAACTCATTCAGTGTATAAACCGACATAGGTGGGAGTGGCTTGTTAATTCAAACATAAACTAGTTCAGCCACGGGGACAACACTTCATTGTCAATATAATGCAGGGCATGCATTGGGCAAAACATATACTATTAAAATACAATCAAATCACTTCATTCGGATTTTACCTATGAGATTTCAATTTCATTAAGGATTCTTATGTGTGACAAAAACTCAAAGTTTTCACTATTTTCAATAGTTTCAAGATTCAAGAAATTGTAATTATTGTCATTTACATCATTTACATGATTTCATTTCCACCTAAACAGTATAATGAATTGTGTGTTAGATAAGATAGTTATAAAACCAATAATAAGTTTGAAAATACCTGTTATTAGTTGGATCTGTGTTCCAATGGTCAGCTCACACATTGTTCCGTCCCACCAACACAACACATTGGTATTGGACACAAAACCTCAAAATCGGGATTATGTGTAACATACACACAATCTGAATACAAGTATTAATAGAACAAGTATAAATGTAACATGTTAAAAAATATCAGTTCAACAAATACACAGTTGAAGACAGTATTGGACTAACTTAAACCAGTAGCCTTAGCCTATTACATGCTACATGTTAGTGCATATTGTCATGTCATCCCAGGGTTAACATGAAGACTACATTTATTTATAGCGTGGATCATTATAATATGGTGACGGAAATATATCTAGTTTTTATTAATAATGTCTGATATTTTTTCCAACATGCCTAAATGCCTAATGCCTACTACGGGTTTTATTCTGTTATAATCCTGTCTGACCAATATAAATAAAAGTTTTAAATAATAATTATCACTTGTGCAGGTGGTTATCTAGTCACAAGGACCACGAGGGATAGTTTTTTAGTTATTATTTGATGGACAAAAAGGACTAGTCCTAGGCTAGTGGTTATCCTACCGCGCTAATTTTTTTTAAAAAGCTTATAAAATATAAAATATACACTACAAAGATGCAATTAAAACAATAGGCTTTATAATTTCCATTCCATTTACCTAAATTCACAGCTATCTGAGGACACATTCTTTGTTTTTGCCCAAAAACTCAGTTGAACAGTGGCCACAGCTACACCAGTCAATCCTGTTCAGACGCCTGTCCTGGTGATTCGCTGAAGTTTCACTATCAGTGTCACTGGTCCCTTGTGCAAATTCTTTGTCTGACAATTTCCGCCCTGACTATTTTCGCCTTGGTTCCAACTGATACGCTCTCAAGCCAGCATCTTCAATCTCTGTTGAATCAGGAACAGAGTTGCAAGAACTAGAGCTATAATCCGCCATTTTCATTTCGGGGAATCCCCATGTCATATATTTGGTACCTCCTGGAGAGAAGAGCTACAAGCCCGACTCAGGTCACAATACTCGCCACAACGTACAAAAGGCGACATCAAGTCAAATTATTTACCTGACGTTTCAACAGCTTCGTAATCAGCGTGAAAATATCACTTTATTTTTTTCACAGCAGAATCTGAAAGCTGATAAACTGTTCTTCTTGAGCCTATCGCTTTACTAACCGTTTATAAACAGTTAGATGATAAATACCCAAAAGTAGGTTGTACAAAAAAGGTTAAATTACAACTGAACGAAGAAATGGTGGTCACAAAATTCATACTGAAAAATGGTAAACAACTTGTCTACAATCAAACATAAATTTATAAGGACCATAGGAATATATAAGCCGATTAAGCGGATGTGCCAGCCCAATGGGTGAAGGAAACCACCCTCCACACAGCTGGCAACAAACCAAGACAGGACCAGACAGTGACAGGACCAGACAGTAACAGGATGCAATACAGACACCACGAACAGATCGACTTCCTGTTTCCCTTTAGCTCTGAGAACACCTGGGCAACACGAAACTCCCTCCAACCACTACTTTTTAACAAATGAGGAATTTTTCCAGAAACCATGTTAGAGAACAGATCATTAGCTAACAAACATGAATGTAAGCAGATTGAAATACCTTGTCAGAGGCAAAAGAGGTCTGGAAGTTCAATAATATCCTACTTTGGAATATGTGAAAAGTATCAAAAACAATATATATTATAAATAGTGAAAAAATATTCAGACGTTTTATATTACAGATTTAGGAGATGTTGTAACAGTATAAATTAATGTCGAGTCGAGTCGAGTCGAGTCGAGTCGAGGAGAGGAGAGGAGAGGAGAGGAGAGGTGGATTAACTAACTAACTAACTAACTAACTAACTAACTAACTAACTAACTAACTAACTGTGGTGTCATGAAAGTAATGAAGAACGTTTGAAATACCATAGGCCTATCCCTACCAAGTAAGCAGATTACAGGTAGTGACTGTAAACAGTTTGCCAAACTTTGTACTATCTATGCCCTATATCTGCTACAAAAGTATGTTAGTGTTAGACCTATTGGGTTTTGTTGGATTGGATTGTATTGTATTGTATTGTATTGTATTGTATTGTATTGTATTGTATTGGATTGATTAGATTAGTTTAGTTTAGTTTAGTTTAGTTTAGTTGAAATGAAATTGGAAAGACTGATAGACACTTCAGAAGAGGAGTGGTTTCTAATTCAAACTTCATACAATTTCGTTAGACAAACACTGAAACAGGACAGACTTATTATTGCTAGTAGCAAAATAGCTTTCGAGTTAGGCTAAAATTGGTATAAGAAGAGTGCACACTGAACATATTGTACTGAATAAGTGGAAATTGTATAACCGTTCTTTGTAAAGAGAAGACGGTAATAAATAATTAATTGCCTGTTGTGGGACAGATGTGTGTTTCCTTCCTTGCAGTCAGACGCCTGTAATATTGTTGTTGTTGTTGCTGCTTTGTCGACTTTGGCGGGGTTGGTCGTCCGCAATATAATAGATGAAATAATGAAGAGGTAGATATGATATGGCATTTAACTTGCGTTGAATGTCTTGAAAAGGTGTGTCTCGATGCATCAGCTGTATTATCTTTTAAGAATCTCCTTTCCTTCCTAAAGTGAGTTTGTTCATGAAAGCTTTCGGTCATCCACATGCTCTGGAAATGTAATCTTTACAGGAATTTCCTGTATGTAAAAAGTCAGCTAAGCCAATCAAGAATAGGCTTTCGTGGGGTTCTCCAATTATCCAATCAGATGTCTTCTTCTGTCATATGTTATTGGTAAACGCATTACTGTGTTATTATTATTGTTGTCGAGCATGTTTTATGTTGTCTTCGTCTTTGTGTGTTGCAAATGCATACTTTATTTTAGAATGTGTCTACCTTCTTGTCTGTGTGTAAGTGTGTATTGCTTTGCTTTAATTGTTTCCTTACATGTCTGAAACTTGTAATAAATGTTTGATTTCTATGACCGGTGTTGTATTGCTGTTTTTGCATTTTGTGATCGTGTCTGTATGTATGAGTGTGTGTGTGTGTGGGCGTCAGTTGCGTTTTTGTGTTGTTTGTTGTGTCAATGCCTGTTTGTTGTTGAACATACTTTAGAAGAGTGCACAGCCTTGTATCGGAGCATGATAGTCACCTGAATAACATCATTA
>JARFOD010016201.1:0-11179 GCA_031763545.1 Mopalia muscosa
GTTACAGTGCCTTTCTGCTCGTCAAATAGGTTAATATTGCAGACCTGCCTACCCAGTCATAATTTATGTGCACACACCAACAGGCTATCAAATTACGAAGATTAATTTATAGTCTGTGTTAATTTGTAACACAGAAGTATACAAAATGATCACATTTGGAGTCTGCCTTGATTTGCATCCGTTTGAAAGACAGACTTAGCTGGAGAAAATATCATTTATTAACATTTAGTAATATTTTAATTTGTGGTGGTAAGGTCCTAAATAATTTTTTATTTTGTTTTGTATTTTCCCTGCCTTGAGCTGATTAATATGAAATGGTGGATGAGCTTCTCCCAGCTGCTAGAGGTCGCCAAAACCAGGAAGATGGGTGGTTGCAATGAGTCGTGAAGAGGGCCACACTTACACCCTTAAAGGATGGTGAGGCAGATTTCCTCAGCGGTGGACAACCTCTAACATACCCGCTTTTGTACACCAGGTAACCAGTTTCAGTCAGCTGTGCCTATTTATAGCATACAGAGGACATTGCTATCTTTGTCTGTAGCGCATTAAAACAGGATATTATCCCATGACAATGAAATGATATGGCAAATTGATTGGTTAAATGTAAACATAAAGCATGGTGAACATCAGCAATTAGCTTTAATTAGTGAATAATTAGTGGTTTAAACATAAGAAATCCAATGTTAAATATGTAAATGGACAGACTCACTTTATCAAAAGTGAGTCAAAATATTATACTAGTGCATTTGGCGCCGCATTACTGTTCATGCACACAATATGGCCAAGCGCTCCCAAGAGTAGACAATTGAAAACGTATGCTGAATAGTACAGGCTTTTTAAATCTCAAAACCTTTCTAGCCCTTGAGGCCCTATCAAACAGTGGTTTTTCTTCATAAATTCAAGAGAAGATCCTTTATCAGTATCATAAAGCTTTGTTTTGATGTAATCACAAATGTAAATGCAGTGGTAATCGGGGTAGTCATGTACAAAAATGCATTTGGTGTATTGCATCCACCCCATAATGGGTGGATTTAAAAACAAACGGCAACGTGCACAAGTCCCAATTTCCCAATTTCGTGGCAAATTTTAACAAATCAAAGTCCACTGGTGCCAACACCCAGAGCACCCTTGGGAATACATTGGGAGATAGAGAAAACTGCAATTAATACATCTTACCTTTCAGCCGCAATGAAGAAATATTTAAACCAACAGTTTGTTAATAAAGAAAATAAATAAAAATTAAAAAATTAAAAAATATAAAATCACCCAAATGATAACAGTGTTAATGACACTCAAAAATTCAGTTAGATATAAAACATTTCAAACAGTTTCAAAAGCTCAAAAAAAACAAAAAAAAATAAAAATAAAAAATAAAAAAATAAGGGGTACAAATGGAAGTACAAAAAGTATGGAGACACTGACAGAGTGTTAGCTTTATAAGTTGTATATATAAAAATAAAAAATATATATATGTATATATCTATATATGTATATTACTGAAAATATGTTCAAACAGTATTAGCACTTTAAACATTTTGTGTTGGGGCTATTCCATCTTTTAGGGCATTTAACATAGGTTTGTAGGAAGTCAGTTGCAAAGTTGCCGCGTGTAACATACGATATGAACGCTGACATTATACTTTGGTTCTGATTTTCCTTAAAAATTTAACACATATCGGTCTTCCTAATATTTCTAATGCAGTATTTACTTAGCACTGGATGAAAATTGACTTTCGAACATTATAGAAAAGCTTTACATCTTGGTTATGCTGATTATTGTTGGAATACACCGCCATCATATAAATAAAATACCATTAAGTCAGGCATAAAACACCAGTCAATCAACCTATCAATCAATGAATATTATTACTTTGCTTACTGACAGTTCAAGAGAAAGACATTTAGGCTGCGGGGTATGTATAAATGCCCCTGTTAATGGCAAAATAAAATGGACCAGGTTTTTGGGCTTATAAAAAATAGCTTGTAAAGTGCAACAAGAAAGTAATCTGGGTTAAAATAACAAAACTGGAAAATCTAAGTTATGTCTTTAGTTAGAAAATAGGTTATGTTTACTTTTTTATAACAACATTCAGTTCAGACTAAACATTTCGAGGTTTTCAGAATTCTATCCCTGATGCATTAACTCAGTTTCAAGGGGCAAATCTTTCGATTCCTCACCCTTCACGCAAATCAACATCAGTTGTTACTAGTAAATTTTACGACATGATAGGGAATAAATGCAAAAGCCGTCTACCTCAGTCAATACTCTCAGATCATATATCACAAGTCCGCCAATTCTAATACGTTTATGAAGGAAAAAGGCCTATATAATGTTGGTAATTTGTAGCATTTCTGCCACTTAAAAGGGTCACTCACTCGACACGTAAATGTTTTTGTATCCAATTAAGTATTCTTACTCGCATTCTATCCTCAGAAAAAATGACTGTAAACAATTTTTTGAAGAAAATGCTGGAAGGTTGAGAATGGCTCCATGACAAGGAGAATGCCTATCACGGGCGACATGCCAGCTCAAAAAATTTCAGAAAGTATGTGAAAGAAAGTCTCATGCAGCAAACAAACGATTTAATTTCCTTAACATTTTTGTTGTCTACATTTCTAGCAAAAAGACCACAATACGCAGGTGCGATGCGTTGTAATTTTAGGAATAAACATGTTACAAGATTCTCATTTGCCTTTTGTAAAGCCATTAACTTATTTAAATCAAATTCGACTAGAATTGGTGATGTGAAAGAGGCAATGATGCCAGGTTTGTCGGATGAGAATATAAGGTGTATAGGTAGGTGGTTGTTCTAACAGGTATATAAGACCAGAAAGGGCTGGAGAAACAATGTATATGTTTTAATTCTATGAAGCATTTTTTCATATAGTTCAGTTATTGTTTACCTCATAGCATCATCAATATTTAACCATGCCGGACTAAATTAAAATAAATTGTAAATTTCTACATAGTTACAATGCACAGGTGGGATGTCTGCCTAAAACACATGCGATGCGGATCCAACCACTTTGGTGATACACTGTGGGGCCAATGATTTGGGTATATACGTGTGGATACTTTTTGCGAGCAACTGGAGTTAGACATACTTATTTTAAATGACCTCTAATAAAAACCCAGAAATTCATATGAACATGTTGATCTATATTCGCAGGTCGGTGTACATTCGACCCTTTTAGGAATAAAATATCTTTTGATACGATGCAGGGAGGTTTGGAAAAGTTTGTGAAAAATTATAAAAAATTAAAATATTCCGGAATTCAAAATTTAAGATTTAATCATTCCTGTTCTCTTCTTTGGCTGCAGCTGCCTCTTGTAGCGACTCTTTTTTCCCCACGTCGTTTCCTTGGTGTGGCGGTTGGCAGAGTATTTTTGTACTCTGCCTTTTGGCGGTAGTCGCTTCAAAAGAAGTTTGTCAGTATTTTTGATATATTGATAATTCACCAATACTACCATTTGATGTTGTGACCTTGGAACGCAGCAATTGATGGGTCCTTTATTGATTTGACTTGAAATATTGTTCATTGTTACTATTGACAGTGAATGGAGCACAAATTGAGTTCTCCATTTTTATAGTTGTGGAATCGAATTGATGATCCAATTGTTGTTGGGATCGAATTTTCTGATCCAATTGATGTTGGGATCGAATTTGCTGATCCATTTGTGAGTCAGTAGATGCCTGAATCCCAAAATCTACAGACTACCCAATTCAAATGCGTTTATTGATGGGTGGGGGCTGATGTTTGTTTTCCAGGGTCTGCTCACTTCGTTTGAATTGACTTATTGATTTGGAGGAGTGCCCAATACCTGATAAGTTGGCAGGTCGGTATTGAGAGTTTTCAACTTTACGCTGTAGAGAGGTTGGTGACAGCGTAAATTTTCCACGACGGCAGCAGACTTTCACTCACCACAGAATGGCGGTAGTCGCTTCAAAAGAAGTTTTGTCAGTATTTTTGATATATTGATAATTCACCAATATTACCATTTGATGTTGTGAGTTCTCCATTTTTATATTTGTGGGATCGAATTGATGATCCAATTGTTGTTTGGATCGAATTTGCTGATCGAATTGTTGTTGGGATCGAATTTGCTGAACCAATTGTTGTTGGGATCGAATTTGCTGATCCATGTGTGAGTCAGTAGATGCCTGAATCCCAGAATCTACAGACTACTCAATTCAAATGCGTTTATTGATGGGTGGACAGATGTCTGTTTCCCAGGGTATGTTCACTTCGTTTGAATTGACTTATTGATTTGGAAGAATGCCCAATACCTGATAAGTTGGCAGGTCAGTATCCTCAATTGTATTTGGTGAGTAAAAGCTGCAGCCACAATTCAATCAAAACTATTTGTGTGTGTTGTTCCTTTTGTTCTATCAGAATCTATCAAGCAGAATTTAGTTTGAAACCAGCCAATGCCCAGCATTACCGAGCTAGACATAGACAAATCTCCAAGGACATGTCTTGGATGCGGAATCGTGTTTAAATTGTGTTAACGCTATTTCTTCCGCTTTTCTAAGGTTATATTTTATCCATAATGCGTCAGTGGAATCAGGGGCCTATTCCACAAAACTTTACTTAAGCCTAAATTTGTACTTAAGTGCTCAAATTTTGCTTAACTTGACTTAAAATGACTTAAGTCGATTTCACAAAACTTTACTTAGCTGGAAAACGTGCTTAACTTTAAGACACCTCCTAGGTGACAAGTCAAAATATTTTTGCTTAAACAAGATGGCGGACACTCGACTTGGACAATTTCAACAGCACAAGAATGAGGAGAATTTTAGTGCACAATAGAATCCGCTTGAGCATCATTTACCTTGGAGCTGACTTTTAGGATGTTTAACTGCGAAAGTGAAAGCCCCACATTTTAATAGCACGAGCTTAACCGACGAGCTCCTTCGTATGACTTACCCTATAAGAAAAAGAGTTTAACCGAACTTTGGAATCACTCTTATGAGCTAATTATTCTGTGATTTCAAGCAAATGAATCCGTTTTGTTGTAAACAAACTGTACGTCACATAGGTCTAGGTATCGGAGATGTCCGAAGTCAAGTCCATTTACACAGACTCACTGGGAAGTCCGGCTAATCTATTCAACTTTCAGCATCATCAGAACCGGAGCACTAAACATGCCATTTATTTCCTTGCAGGTAAGATAAGCTTTGCAAATATTATCAGTTTAGAGCAGCAGATCATTAAATACGATCACCTAAAAACTTTCCGTGGCAAACGCTAGAAACCATGTTTGTTTATATTACTAGTGTCGCCATCTGTAACTCAATACCCAAGTGGCGCAACTCTTCCTATCGGGTCATTTATTTTGTATTTGTGTACCCCGTGTATTGGTTGTATCAAATTATCTTTTACAGGATTCTCACTTTTATGTTAAACTTCAGGATCAAGGTCAGATTTATCAAACTACCAGCACAAGTTCCAACAAGGAATCCAAGATATAACTTGTCATATTAATTCTGTTCACCAAGCCTATGCTTTACACTTGGGTGAGTCATCATAAAAGTGAAATACCCTTGAGTAACAAATACAAGAGTGTTATCAATTAATCATTTAACAGAATTTTCTTATCTTTTTTTGCAGGCAAATGCAATGTTGTCTAGTTGTGTGACAGTGGATTCCCGACAAAACTCACAAAGGAAGAACATATTGACGTCCAAATATAGCAACAACAAAAAAAACTAGGAGGCCTACTAGTAACAAAATATGTGCATGTAAATTTAATCAGTCAAACGAGTAAGGAGTATGTCGTCAGTACGTCAAACAATAATAATGTACAGGTATTTATTTTTATTGAACAGCATAAGTTTAAAAAAGTATTTACATTTGCTACTAAAACATCTAACCCACCTACGTCATCCTCAATTCCAGCTTTCATCCAGCTAGTGACTTTAGAACGCCTAAAGCAACAAATGCTTGTTTAAGTTGCTAGAGGAGGACATTGTCTTTTTAGGAAGAACATAATTCATTCAGACAACACTTACTAAGAACATATAGGTATGACATTCGAATCATTTAAGGTCTAATTTCGTTTTACCTAAAAGATAATCCAAAATTAAAACTTATAAAATGTAAATCAGCAAATTTATTTTTCAACAAACACATAACACATAAACATTATCTTACAGGTAACATTGCTTTCTTAAGGTAAATTGTTTGTTTGTTTCTTTTGTTTGTTTGTTTGATTGGAGTTTAACGTCGTACTTAAGGGTATTTCACTTATATGACGACGGACATAAATACAGAACATCACAAACAAATCTGCTTCCCATTGCCCTTTAGCTCTGCGAACACCAGGGCAACAGAAAGCAACCTCTTTTCTTGGCTCTTACGATCGACTGAGGAAGCCGAGGGAGTATTCTGCAGGGCCATGGCCCACCCGCTCCCTCACTGGGCTATAAAATGTGAGGTGCCTACATGTACATGTAGATATAGTTGGAACGTTAATCTTCCTCCAGTGCTTTAAGACAGTATTGCTATTCTTCAACCATAGTGCCCCTTAACCAGAGGGCCTGAGGGTGGGAAAATGTACTGGATATCTTCTCGGCAGTTATAAAAGAGTCCAGTTGAGAATACCAAACTTACCAGATCTTGGCACTTTTCTTGTAATGATGAATGGATTCCTGCGATGAAAGGTGTGGGTGTGTTGAGCACTTCCAATAAACTATAGGGTAATATGGGGATATATACATTACTGAAACAGACAAAACATTCGGGCATGTTTAAAGGAGGGTTTCCGCGGACATGTACATAGATATAACAATGCACTCCATAGTTATTACTAAACGGAATAACATACATTTGCCCATATTTCACTTGTATGACAGCATTTTTTCTGTTAAATGATTTGGTTATTAACATCATACTCAAGAGTAGTTCACTTATATGAGGATGCATTTTCCACTAATTATCCTTACATTTGAGGATAAGGATAAGCTAACCCCATAAAAATCCTACGTGTGACTACTTCAGATACTCGAGGTGAACGTGCGGTGTTAAACCTACTAGGGGTACATCAAAGTAAGTTGAAAGCTAGTCCCCGCGATCATTGATAGTTTATACTGCTTTGTGTTATTACCTATATTTGAGAGGGTACATGAGAGCGATGAGGGCCTGTGCTGCACTGGTGAGACGAGTGTAACTCTGTGAGTAGAACAGTATCCGGTGATCTGACAACGCAGCACTAAACACACTTAGTGTATTGTCAATACCTGAAACAACAATAGGAAAAAAATATTTTACAGAAATAATGATTTTAATAAGTTTTCGAAAATCTATTACAACCAAAAAACCTGATGAACAACTTTTTAATGATTATATGGACAATTTATTTTGTGTTCCTTTACAATTTTTCTGCAGTGTTATATTTTGAGTGAATTTTAAAACATGATGAATTTTTAAACAATATCAAGCATATACAGTGTGTATGCATTTTGGTATGAAACAAACACACTCTCCTCTGAAATAAATCCCCATGGTTGAGGAGAGTGTCGTCTGTAATGTCAATTAGAAAGCTCTAAGTGGAGACTGATTTGGCTAATTTTATGATCACAGCTGTCGTTAATAAATGATAAACGAGCTTTGGATTACACAATGTCAGGTTCAGCTGAGGCTACATTGATTTTTTTGTCTGTCTGTCTTGGTAAATAGAGGTATTATTCTATCCATCACAGCTCCTCTATCTCAATCATTGCTCACTCCTTCATTGACAGGATTAGATATTCCACCTTATAACAATTTTATAAATAAACCTACAAAATCATATTTTAATGATTTATTTGAGTAAATGAGTTTAATCATTTGATATAAGGATGGTATTATATATTGTAAGCCTTTGATAAGATTATAGTTTATAGATTTACAGGTTGTTACAAATGTTTATTACATTGTATCTTTAAATACAACTTATTGAATCAAATCATTTGTAAACATGGCTAATCACACATAAACAGTACCACAGGCAGCTGCCTTGTATTAATAGATAAGGGACATAACTCATATTAGAGATTGTACATAGAGAAAAATGTGTAACTTTCGTGTACAGAATAATCAGCATCAAAATCGATGTAACACTAATAAAGATAACAATGTTTATTGCTAATACAGTTATGTCTTAATCAATGTATTGATTTTGTTTTTTTGCCGACTGCCAAGAGAAAAGCTATGTTCAAAGCTTTTTATTACCATCGAGCCCAGTTTTCAAGGTCAAATACAAATTTTAAAATAACAAAATAACTGTACTAAATTCTATCAGAATATTTAAATGAGAGTATGTATATGTTTGGCTTTCTCCAGGCTTATATATGCAAGAATTTACTCATTGAACAGTTTTTCTTTCAACTTTTGATTTGATTTCTGAATTACCTTCCACATTCTTAGATAGTGGTAATGTTAAAGAATTTGTTGTCACAGGTCAATTCATTCAAAGATGACAGAGTATCATGGTCAGAGCCAATTGGGTTCATAAAAACGGTTCCATAAATATCATGAGCCTATATTAAGCACAATAATTTATGTACATGTGAGGGGTGCACTAAATGGGCTCAGCATTACACAACTGACTTGTCACTGAGCCATAGCAGTAGTACTGAGTAGACAGTAAAGATTTAAAGGAATCTACAGATGAACATCAATTGAATTCTTCCATTGTACACACACCCAGATTATATCAGGCTACAAACAACCTTTACATTCCTTTGACAGCATGTTACATAGGGAGGAATGCTGAGCCCAATCTGAAAACAACAGCTGGTAGGTTCTATTATTACAGCCTAGAATAATGACCGGGTATTTTTATACATATATCTGAGGGGAGGGACTGGTTTTTTGAAGATAAACAAGTATTCATAGTACATGTAAATTACAGCCCATACCTGGCTTCTTAGTTCATGTTATAGTATATATTTTGAAACTATCTTCCTTGCACAAATGGAACATTTATAGTAACAAAGTCAGAGTTTATTTGTGAAATAAGTAATAAGTAATAATAACTCCATTTACTATAACTGTTAATCTGAAACTTAAGTTAATTTTTTCAGGCCTTTGAGTCATCGAAACTCAACAGTTATTATATTGAGACACCAATCATAAAACATACCTGCATACAAAATTCTGTCAATATAACAGTTTATGCAATGAACTATATTAAAATAGTACTACTTTGGCAGCAATAATTTATCACAGAACAGCTTTTTAGTCGAAAATAGATTCGAAATAGATAACTTGAAATGACCATCAAGACTTAATTTCTGCAGCCCTGGGGATATCACCACATTTTCATCAAATTATTCTGAAACTAATCCTTCTTTAATAAATCCATACACCTGATTACGCCTACAGTCTATCAATAGTGCCAGCAAGAGACAGTGGGTGGGGCTTAGATCCCATCACCTAGGTATGATACACTCACTGGCATGTACTGGATATGATAACAACTTGTTTTTAGGCAAAATAGGAACTGCTTATGTCTGCTTTTCCAGCTAAACTAAGAACCCCAGAGCTTAGTAGTACAGTAAAGATGTCGAACTGATTGATTGAGATTTTGTTGACGCCATGGTGAAGGGTATTTCGTTTTAGAATGAATTTTGGACATGTATGCTTTTGATGCTGCATGTTTTTTGCTGGTTGTCTAATGTATACCTGTACTTGTAGGTGTTCAGGGTTATTTGGCTTTATATAATTCAGTAAATATGTTCATTTGATTAGAAAAACACTGTTCCCCAGGTACAAATGCACGGTGCAAAGACAGCCCATCAATATCAAGTCACAATTTTTTATATAAAATTGATACCGGAAATCAGCTTTAACTAGAGACAAGTGAAGCCATTTGGCTGTAATAAAAACTTTAGTAATCTCTAAAATAACATCTGGAATTTATTTTAATTTTTATATTAAAACCTTCCTTACTCTAGTTATCAAACATAAATGGATGTAACTTTTGTGGAAGTTAGATGCTATAAGTTTATATAGTTTAAAGAAATGTGGTTATGCAGTTTTTAAGTGAACAATTAAAAACAAATTTTAAGTCCAGATTTATTTCCTGGAATTAAAAAATTTCCATTACAATTATCATATGTTTGCATTATTAATTTTCAAGTGCAACCTATCAAAGTAAAATTTTAGAGAAACTTCCTTCTTAGAACGTCTTTATTACATTCTTCACCTCATAATGTTGTCTACATATCTTGGTTTTCTATTTGGAACGATGCCAAGTCTGCGGTCATAAACGTAAGATTTACTTGTTAGTAGTGATAGAGTGAAACGCCACACATGTGAACCAATATAGGTTTCTCTGAAGTCAATCTTACTGAGATCTGTTGCTACAAAACACAGTTACATTCATGAAGTGTTTATCATCTGGCTTTCCTTACTCTCATGTAAATAATTTATAACAGATTGAATCCTCTATATTTAATAATAACAACTCACACAAAGAAATACCCAGAATAACATTTAATGTTTCTAGAATCGCATAGATTACACAGAAATGGAAAGAAGCAATCCTTAATCAAAAAGTTAAATTACAATCTTTACTTATTGTTGAATTTCAATGGAAATTCACACTTCTTGAAAAAGTTATATTTCACAGTCATTGGTATAAGGACTACATGGTTAATTTCAGTGTAACTTTGTCACCTTCAAGATGATGTAAGAAAGAAGAAAATCCTGAAAATACTAAGATATGATGTCTGTTTCATTTCTGGTAATTTATCTTAATCTTCAAACAAATTAAAAGATTCTATACTACTAACTTACATTCAGAGTAAAACTATTTATTGAGTCTGGTAATAACACATTTAAACCAGAATCGTCAAAAATAAATTGTTTGTTGTTTGTTTGATTGGGGTTTAACGTCATACTCAAGGGTATTTCACTTATATGACTACGTGCCATCCCAATGGGCGAAGGAAACCACCCTCGACACCACTGGCAACAAACAAAGACAGGACGGGACAAATACAGGACGACACCAACAGGACACCACAAACAGATCGGCTTCCTGTTCTCCTTTAGCTCTGAGAGCACCAGGGCAACATGAAGCTTGTGTCAAAAGTAAACATGTATTGTCATGGTTTGTTTGTTTGTTTGTTTGATTTGTGTTTAACGTCGTACTCAAGGGTATTTCACTTATATGACGACGGACAAAAAT
>JARFOD010016212.1:0-24776 GCA_031763545.1 Mopalia muscosa
AGATTATACACATGGACAATATGTCTATCTAGGTTGTACACATGGACAATATGGTTATCTAGGTTGTACACACGGTGGACGGGAACTTATATTGACTCTGCCTGCTATATATAGACACCTTCCCGTGAAGCTGTAAGACTGTCTACAAACGATACTTGTAGAATGGACAGTATGGCTATCTAGGTTGTACACATGGACAATATGTCTATCTAGGCTGTACATATGGACAATATGGCTATCTAGGTTGTACTCATGGACAATATGGCTATTTAGGCTATACACATGGACAATATATCTATCTAGGTTGTACACATGGACAATATTCCTATCTAGGTTGTACACATGGACAATATATCTATCTAGGTTGTACACATGGACAATATGTCTATCTAGGTTGTACACATGGACCGTATGTCTATCTAGGTTGTACACATGGACAATATGGCTATCTAGGCTGTACACATGAACAATGTGTCTATCTAGGCTGTACACATGGACAATATGTCTATCTAGGTTGTGCACATGGACAATATGTCTATCTAGGCTGTACACATGAACAATGTGTCTATCTAGGCTGTACACATGGACAATATGTCTATCTAGGTTGTACACATGGACAATATGGCTATCTAGGCTGTACACTTGGACAATATATGGACAATATGTCTATCTAGGCTGTACACATGGACAGTATGTCTATCTAAGTTGTACACATGGACAATATGGCTATCTAGGCTGTACACATGGACAATATATCTATCTAGGCCGTACACATGGACAATATGTCTATCAAGGTTGTACACATGGACAGTATGGTCTATCTAGGCTGTACACATGAATAATGTGTCTATATAGGTTGTACACATGGACAATATAGCCATCTAGGCTGTTCAAATGGACAATACGTCTATCTAGGCTGTACACAAAGACAATATGTCTATCTAGGCTGTACACATGGACAGTATGGTCTATCTAGGCTGTACACACGGTGGACGGGAACTGATGACTTCTATTGACTCTGTCTGCTATATATAGACACCTTCCCGTGAGGTTTTAAGACTGTCTACAAACGATACTTCTAACCGAGTTAATCGCATCTATTAGATAATGAGGACTGATTTAATGTCAAAACTACGGCTACCCCGTGTTCAGCCGCGTCATATAAAACCGACGCATAATATAAAATAAACCTTAAAACATAATAAATGTCCTGTTATAAAAAAAACTCAACGTGAAATATAAAACGTTTCCCGTATAGTAACAAAGGTCATTAATAACAAATATCAAGTAATTAATCAAAATGTAGAAATTGTACTCTCCGCCAAAGATACAATATGGGAGATCAAACATAAAACGGTTTTATGTCAACAGTGAAATATTTAATTTGACATTAACAAATGTGCCAGGATGCAGTTAATTTAATATTAATCTTCAATCTCACAGGACACACACTTTGGTACTTTACCTCCATTCCCCGTCCTTCGTTTGAAGAGGAGGGTCTGTTTTCCGTTATAGGAAGAAGTAAAAGGGATCATGTTGACAGGCAATCCGAAATCCAGACCAAGTGCTTATAGACATATGAAGACATAAACATGTTGTTCCCAATAGTGGGAAATCAATCAATAGAAATCAGTCTTATTCCCATTGCCTAGCCCTAAATCAACACTTGAAACTGTAAAAGTGCGGTGCATTATTCAACATTGTAATGAATAACCCGTTGACGGAAATTCAGACACATTGGTCACTAATTTTAGGATTCCTGTTGATGCAGAATCAAATAAGGACTCCCCTCAAAACAATTATTTTTATTAATTTGTTTGACGTGGAGTATTTTATATTTGCCGATGAGAAACAATTTTACAGTAAGGGTAATGATCTGATATTTCGCCCCTGATATTATGCCTGGAGTTATTTTTATATTTCACGTTGATTTTACATTACACGTGAATTGTTTCTATTTAACGTTTAAATTATATATATTTGGCGGCTGTACACCCATGTACGCAACCTGTCCAACGAACCTGACAACACCATGTCTTCAACATTGGTCGTCATGGTAATTACGTTTTGCCTAAGCTACGATCGCTTTGTGAAACGAGCCCCAGCACATACGGTCTGATTTAACGTTTAAAAAAATATATTGTAAACACACATACCAAGTTAGGTAATTTTTGTTCGTCACTCCGAATGTGAATTTTATTTTTAAAAGAAAATAGAATCACCATACAAAGCAATGAAAATTAATATTTTTTCTTATGATAAGCAATCAAACAACGAATTGTCAATAAGAATCCTTTTGTCTGTTTCAGTTGATATACTCGGCCCGATCATCTGACATCAATAACCGTGCTGTGTATAAAAACACCTATGTGGTCAACCCTATAGACAAGAGTCTCAATCCAGTCAGACTTGCTATCATGAACGAATTTGAGTGGAAAAAAGTGGCCACCATCACCCTAAATACAGAAGCTTTTTCATCTGTGAGTTAATACGGGATTTAGATGCTTACGCTTTTACATCAGTGACAAAATGTTGGATTTAAATTTTCTTGGGCCTTTTCCAGTGAAACTGGATTGATATGGTGAGATTTTTTTGACAGTGAGTTGGATGTAAATTCTGATGTCTTTTCATCGGTAAGTTATTGGGGGTGTAAATGGTGACCTTTTCTGTTTTGAAATAAGATTTAATACTGAGGCTTTGTTTGTCGGTGAATGAAATGGTATTTAAATGTTTAAACCTTTTCATTGGTTACTTTAATTGGATAAAATAGTAATTTAAGTACTATGGAGCTTTCATTGTTGAGTGTAGTGGGTTTTAAATACTAGGGTGTTTTTACTGGAGAATGAAATAGGATTAAATGCTGATGCCTTTTTATTGTTAGTGAAATGTAATTTAAATACTGACGCCTTTTCATATATGCCTGGAATTGGTATTGAATTATGAGGCCTTTTCGTAGGTGACTGAAATGGGATTTTGATTCAAATAGTGAAGGATTTTAAATTTAAATACGGAGGCCTTTGTGGATGAGTGTAAGGGGATTTTAACACTGAGGCATTTTTCGTGAATGCGATGGGATTCTTTCCTCGGCCATTGAAATTACATTTAAATGCTTACGTCTTGTCAGCTGTGAACGGAATACGATTTAGAAACTGATGCACTTTCGTCAGTGAATGAAATTGGATTTAAATCAATGGCTTTTCAATATTTAAGTGAAATGGGATTTAAATGCTGAGGATTCTTACGTCGTTATGTGAAACAGAATTCAAATACTTATTATCGGTGGAAAGGCATTTCAGTCCATTACATGGTTGATGTTAGGGCGAGATATATACTTAAGGGTCCCTGGTTAGACGGTCCCATGTTATACTCAATATAACAAAATTTGTATATTCTTTGAAAGTAACCTTGAATTACAAATATAATTTACCTGCTGATTTTATTAATCGATGTGTAAAATGGGAGGTAAGTACCGACATTTTTTGTCGGTGAGTTACACGGGACTTTACATGCTGGAGCATCCATGAGTGAAAGGGGCTTTAAATACTGAGGTTTTTTCTTGGGTATATGAAATAAATATAACAGATGGGGCCTTTTCCTTTGCGATAAAAAGGGGAGCTAAATACAGAGGCTTTTTTCCTCCATGATTGAAAGAAGCTTTTTAATCGGTGAGTAAAATAATTTAAACTGATGGGACCTTTTCGTCGGTGAGTGAAAAGGATTAAAAATACTGAGACTTTTTCACCGTTGGGGGAAAAAATATGCAAATACTAAGGCTTTTTGATCCATGAGCAAAAAGGGGCTTTAATTATTCAGGCTATTTCAACGGTGAGTGAAATGAATTTAACAAACGGGACATTTTTTCTGAGAGTAAAGGGGGCTTTCAATACTGTGGATGTGTCTGTCATTGGCGACTGGAATAGGATTAAGAATGTGAATGAATGGGTTTACGACACTTCTTGTTTGGTAACTTTGAACTAGAAACATGTATTTGACGTCAATTAATCCTTACAGTAACATCGATAAGAAGTTGAAATTTGTTGATTGATAAAAGCTTCACACTATGTCAATTATTGATAAAAAATGTCATTTCATATTTTTGTAAAAATCGATCATAATCTCTAGAAACATAGTTTATTAATAAGATTGTTCTGTTTAGCGGTTTATGTAAGATAGCATATGTCATTCTGTAGGGGATGAGAAAACCAGTGAATATAACATCCTGTATTATATTGATTGTTTTGACAGCAAATGAACGACTTCCATCAAGTGCTGAAACATAATAACATTACCCTGGTGACGTCCTTAGCCCTGACAGAAAACACCAACGAGTACGTAGCTGAGCACATATACACTCTGAAGGTTAGTTAACTAAGAGTAAACTCCTTTATGGGTATGGACTTCAGTTCTGTTTTACTCCTTTAAACACAGCACACACAGGCCTGCGGCATGCTGTCAACGTGGGAGAAGTGTTTTATTTGTTGCTCTGTTATAGGGTACTTCAAATGAGAGTGCGTTCATTCCAACGACAGGTGTGTTTAACGTTTGCCGACAGAACTGTAACCCGCCAGCCAACAGCCTGTTTTTCTCCGATAACGCTGTTCAAAATATCCTTTGTTATCGTTTCCTAACAAATAGCTAATTAGTTTGACAAGAACAATAACCAGGTGATACTATAAGATATACTTGTATTTTAACACAATTGCAATGTATTAACTAGCAGGTTGTGCCTGGATATTTTTGTTTAAATGTTATGAACATGGTTATTTAAGATGTATTTAGCCTCGAATAAATTACCACCGATGATATCTAAAAAATATAATTATCAGATTATTGATCCTAAAATTAATTATTATTGAAAAGAATTTCAAACTGTAATCGACTGTTTTAAAGATGGAGAACAGTTTAATGAAAAAGGCATAGCGTTTGTTTGCCAAGTCTTTGCCGCTTCCTTTGGCCATTGAGAATCTGAGGAAACCTTGTTTACCAAAAAAAACCACAAGATACGCATGTTAAGTTTCTATATTTTGTTTTTTTAAACCTTCATCAGGTATTCCTTCTACTACTGGTCTACTATGTCAAATTATTCAGTTGAAAACACAATATACTCCCTCATGTCTCCACGGCTGATATAAAAGACAGTTTTGAACTTTTAAAGACCACAAATTGATATGAGTACAAAGATGTTTTGTGGTCAGAATTATTGTCTTTGTGCTGTTAACAAAAGTCCTCTGGCTAAGGGCAGTTTGTTTGAAGAGTAGCAATACTGCCTTTACTTAGCACTGGAGGAATATTAACTTTATAACATTATGCAATCATTTTACACCTTGGTTGGACTAGTCTCCATTAATGTTGGAATACACCGCCCTCATATAAATGAAACACTCAATTAATCAGCTGTTGGCAAAATGTTGTTTACGAATGGTGGAATCTGTCCTGGTATAATGCCTCACAGAAATGCGTTAAGCATACGTTTTGTATGCCGATAGTTCCCGTGTGTATGGAACAATTCGTTCAGGGATACCTTGGCCCTAGATATTTTCAGACTTTCACCAAAGACAAAGTTCTAGATGTTTGGAATAATCCTACTAGGCATGGTGTGTTTCCATTCAGGTGGTCGATATAGGTTTATCTTTGAGAGGTTAAACAAGAGCCTTATGGAAAGCTACACAACAGGTCAATGATGCATTCAACGTGTTGTCCATCACTATCCTGTTAACAGGTTACCATTTACGATCAACAAGATCAAACAAACTCGGCTTCCTTACAAACACGTACTATTTTATAGTCGATGTTTGAGATAAACTCCAGTACTGGACGAAGGCAATTAGCCCGATTTCTACTAGATAAACTACAGCTTTACCGCTTTGTATGTATCAACGAATCCAGATTTTCTCAAGGAAACACATACAGATAGACGTTGGCAATATGTACCGTGAATCATGGTTGTGAATGGGTGTACATATACAAACAATGTTCTCAGACAAAGCTCACGCAGGATGAATGGAAACAACGAAAGCTTCTGTTTAAGCAAACATAACTGGTGGACGAGTTTTCCAGCGCACTTATACCGCATGTAAAGAGTGACGTAGGTGGGTGCACCCAGCACAATCTCAGCACAAATATGGTAACGATTGGGACTGAACCTGATTCAACTCGTACAGCAGTAAAACCTAGTGAAGGCATTTGCTTCTCCAGTTATAGTCAGACGTCAATTTCAATCAAGCGTTGTTTTTCTTTTTGTATTACTCAACCAAGTGAGTAAAGAAGTGTGTTAATATTTTGAAGGGCTCATAGCATGCAAGGGTAATTCAATATTGAACAATTTAGTTTAATTATTATTACGAAATTCCATGTACGGAAATGTTATTGTATATGTGTTTAATAATGTATGTCAGTATATAATATATATTTAAGCTCTCCCATATCCTCTCCATTCACCTAGTGGCTGTGTGAAAAGAAGGAACGAACACATTTACTGGGAAATTCTTTTTTTCATCCCCAAAAATAAGCTTGGTTCAGATTTGAGCTATTTTGACTGATAAATGATGAATAAAACAACAAAAAATAAAGAATCAGCAAATAAACAACATTTTTATCTTATTATTAAACATACTTGGCAGTCATTTTAAAGCCCTTGTGTGTCTTTTTGATAACTGTAGCTTACTGAGACGGATACAAAATAATTTGATAGAGCTTTCAGAGACCATTACACTGTATTGTTCTTGAGAATAATGGTTCATTGTCTTTAGGAGCTGGGTGAGTGAATGTAACAATGTTTCGTCTTGTTATCGTCTGATAACTAGTGAACCAATCCAATTTCTAGAATATGGCAAATTTGCGAAGCAGTTATGGCCGTTCAACTGAATGGTTGATCATCTGATTAGTTTACTTGTCTATAATTTTAATAAGAAAAAGCATATAACAGAGTCGGTCCATTGAGCGAGCCTTGTGGACAGAACCTTGAGGGACACCAGCACGAATTTGCTGCCAACTGCTTAAAGGACAAGATTACAATTCATCAACCGCATCGATAATGGTGAACTTAATTCATAGCTGTGTGTAGATATGGCCGTCATCTTAACGTTTGGTATTGCTATCCTCTTCCAACCGGTGGGCTCGAACCATTTAGCTGTTACCCTAATACAGTTTTTTTTTCTAATTTCGCCCACAAAATTTGTGGATTACTAACAATAACAGCTGGTCGTTTTGAGTTCAACTCAAGAATGAAAACACTGCCGAACAAGGAATTAATCGACATACTCACTGACCATCAAATCGAACTCAACGTTTGTTTGTTTTCAGTTTGTTTGTTTATTTACAGATCAGGAAAATCATGAATATATATAACGGTGTCAAAACGTACATGTATAACAAATCAGTAAATTATTCATGCTAATACCAAAGAAAAAAGCCATTGTGAACAATGGAAGCATAGGAAAAACATAATGATATTATATATGTGGCTGTCTTGATGAATGTCTGGTCTGTTTTCAGCAATATGACGCCCGGATCATCGTGGCTAATATAAACGACCTATATGTGCGCCAAGTGTTTTGTGAGGTAAGACATTAACAACAATAACAACAACAAGCGTAATTTGTTCAAAAAGAATAATGTAAGCCTTCCAAAGCAGGAATTTAAATGTCACTTCGTTTCAGTTGAGCTAAGAAGTCTGTCAAGCAAGACATCTTTTTCTCCGTCTTGGTAAAATCAATTCTCGTTAATTTGCATTGTTTCCATGTACATAATTGTTTGGCATATTTTTAGTCATCGTCGTTACATGTAAGGTAGATTGGTGTGTGGTCTTTTTTTTTTTACTAAATGGGGACTCATGTCAAATAATCGTTTTTTTTTTTTTTATTGAACTGTGACTCGTATGCTTACATCTTGCCTAGAGTGATCTGCATGTAGCCTGTCTAACAACGACAAGCTACATGCAACACAGAACTAAACCGGTCGGACATCTGATTCTGCCTATAAATGTAATTGTACACTATACTATCATGGAATACACATTTTAACGTCTTATGCTAACTGCTTTACTTAGGCTTACCGTACGGGGCTGACAGGAGGGAATTACGTCTGGATATTAATGAACTGGGCCGCGTCACCTGGCTGGTCGGATTACATCGACACAACTTGGGGCACACCACCACCGTCACGCTGTACCACCCAACAACTACGCCAGGCAGCTCAGGGCTATCTCGGATTGTCACAAAAATTCCTCAGCTCTAGTTCTCAGCCAACCGTCTCAGGAATGGTAAAATACATGTGAATGTTCAACATTTGTTGAATACAGATGAATAAAAGTGTTATTTAGTTCAATGCATGTTAAAAAGAAAATTGGGATAGACCCGGAGGACACTTTAATGGGCAAGTCTCATTTAGTGGATTAGTCCAAAACGGAATGCTTGAAGTTTAAAATATGATTATAGTCGTCTTATACTGTTGAACCAATCTAAATTATTCTTTGTCTTTAACTGTCTTAGTAAAACCATAGGGAAATACCAACAAACAGAATGACTTGACAAAGAAAGAACAACAGCAAGAAATTCCAGTTTAAATGACCCAAATTATTACACTAGAAAGCCATTTAAGATGAGAGTCTTTTCCATGCACAATGCTCATGAATGGTCTAAATGTCAATTCCTAACACAATAGTTCAATTAAATACCTGACTAGCAGATCTGTTATTTTAATACGAGGAACTCCCTGGGTTTTTATCATTTCTTTCCTTGCCTTGTAGACTCCCAAAGACATCTCTGACCGCTCAGTCAGGTTATTTTCCTCCATTGCCCCTGGGGGTGATTTACCCCACAATCATCCACACGCATACGATGCCGCGTGGGCCATCGCTCTCGCCTTAAACGCTTCCATCGAGAAATTAGGACCATCAGAAACCCGCCTTGAAGATTTTACCTATAATAACTCTGAGATGGCGGAAATTTTTAGAGAGAGTCTTGAAGAGATCAGTTTTGAAGGAGCTTCAGTAAGTTTGTCTTATTAACAAACAGTCATAAGCGACTATATATAATGCTATACTATTGTCTGATTGGGCTTTTATTTTAATATATCCATTACCATTGTACTGCGTTAATGACAACATCAAACATATGTTAGCTCAAAACAAAAACATTATAATGTGGACATTTTCAGCTAAGCTTGACTTAATAATCCATATTATACCTATCTGTTATATAACAATAAATATAAAATTGTTTGAATACATAACTAAATTGTGGGTATATATGTAATGAAATTGAAATGGTTTTTTGTCCAAAATAATTTCAAATACAAAAATAAAGCTTAACTTAACACTTACGTCCAGTATGTTAATTCTATTGGCAATATAGGGCCCAGTGGCTTTTCGTTCAGATGGGAGTAGAGTTGGAATAACATATATCAATCAGTGGAGAGGTCAGTGTATTATATTTTAACCCTTTTGAAAAGATAACAAAGATGACCATAAGCTTTATTGCACAAAGGATAGCTTAAAACTGTAATTATACCATGTTGAAAAAAACGCAACGAACTAGGTTATACCATTATTGGAAAAGAGGCAAACATTTTATCTCGTCGTTTAGAAAACAAAGGGTCGTTTTATACAAAGAAAATATATCATTAACTTTTAACCCTGTAAAATTTACATCGAAAATGCTTTATTGTGCCAAGAAAAGATAAAACACTAGTAATACTTAGAAAAGGTTCTACACGTTTACACCAAAGAAAGTTTAAACCGTTTTACACAATTAGAAATACATTAAAAAATAATAATAATTGCGAAGTATACCCAGAAAGGCTCCGAACGTTTGTTCCTGTTAAAAAGTCTAGAAGCAGTATTATACTACGAAAGCTGAATATAATTCACCCAGTTTAAAAAGACGAATATATCTCTTGAAACCTGTAAAATGTGTTCTTGTTAAATATACAGCTATACTTTAGAAGCCAGAAAGGTTTATCCTGGTAACAAGATAATTGAAAGGGTTATTATGCTGAGAAACTCTCGGCGTTTCATCCTATCTCATTGAGATTTATTGGCCTTAAAAAAAAAGAAGAATAACAGAAAATAGTTTACTACAAATATATACAGATTTCATTGAAATGATTTCAAGCTTAATCGTATTTAAACTCATTATTGCTTATTTTGATGCAATAATTTGCAATGAAAGTGAAAATGAAAGCTTAATAACAAAATTATTTATTGTATTTCTCAGATGACAAAATGGTAGAAGTTGGTTTATTTAACGAAATGCATTACAAACTGGAATGGTATCGGAACAGTACTATTCAATGGGCGAGTAAGTGTAGAATAGCATATGTTATTATCGTATATACTGACATTACCGGTTATACGTATAATTGATGTATTTTGACGGTGTAACTTTTTGATATAGGAATTTCTTCGTTACTTAGTGTGAACCGCACGCTCTAACAATCAGTTAAGTTTATAAAGTACCGCCATTGTTATAACGCTACAATATGAAGATATTCTTGAGATGTGTTATTGTAATTAATGTATTTTAAGAAGACGCTCAAAGATCAAAAAGAGTTTGTAATAAAATAAGTTTTAAACCTGTTGTTTAATTGTATTACAGTGGCACACTCGAGCAATGTGTTATTATGTGCTATATCCTACTGTTTTTTTAAATTAGAAATGAATCTGGACTTAATCACAAGGTATTCCTCTTTTAGACGGACGGCCACCAAAGGACAGTTTTGTGCGGCGTTATATCCGATTAGAACTGCCAGCGGGCTTACAATGGACTATTATAATAATAGCCATTTCTGGAATTTGTTTGACAATATCTCTGTTTGGCTTCAACGTTAAATACAGAAACGAAAAGTAAGTCAGTTTAATTGTACCCATGTTTTTATTTAATACTATATTTTAATAGTCTATGCACTACCACTTCGTTACCGACATATTATTTTATAGGTTATCAAATTAACAGGAAGAAACGGAGAGATTTAAGATCTCTCGTTTATTTCAATTCACTGTTAATATAAGCCGTGGACCATGTAACTGGTTGTGAATCACTAGAGATCAACACACAATACCAGATATAATTTTTTAAAAATATATATATAAAGTTAAGATGTTAGTCATATGATCTAACCCAGTGTCGTCCAAGGATGTCGCAATAATTAAAATTTATAAATTAAAACCGAAACATTAATTTAACCTTTCAAATATCAAAAACCAAAGTCAACTCTCTTGAAATTTTTTCCCCAACTTTCGATAAAATTGAATATTCAATTCCCATGAAAATGCTACACAAAGGAAATGGTTACATCCAATTAGCAAAGAGCAACAGTGATTTGATTGGTGAAATAATATAAGTAAAGGACTACACCTATCACGTGTTATTCGCGAATAGAATCGACTGTATATATTCAAGTTCTTCCCAGCAATGCCGTTGTATAATTAGGAATGAAAAAAGGTATAAATACATTTCTCAAACTAAAACTCTGATATCATCAATACAGATAACAGTCTTATTTTAACCTAGAAAAAAATCTTTATTCTTATTTTGAAAGGCCGACACAAGTTAAATGGTTTAAACATAGGTCATCTATAGAGGTTGTGATCAAGATGTAAATATAGCGCTGCCCTATGTGACATAATGCTCCCCTGCTCATTATCCATGTATCGGTTATCGTCTACCTGCTATAATAACCAACTCCAGCAGTGTTGGCTACGTCTTCTTTGTAGGAAAGGTCAACATATAATTTCTCATCTTGACAAGTCGGACAACACAAAACAAGTTAATATTAATAAACATTTAAGTCGTATCCAATTATACAGCCTTTGTGAATCGATGATTATCTATTTCGTGCGTTAATTTCAAAACCACTTGAAGGAGGCTCGTGATCCTGAAAATGACAAGACTCAAGTGATAGTCGAATCACACAGTCTTCCAGGTGAATAATCTCTTAACCACCTGTTCTTGTCATAAACTTATTTGTACCATATATAGAAAAGAAAATATGGGAAAGCTTGTTCTCTCGGGGAAAATAATAAGACAAAATTGAAAATTGCAAATGCCGAAGTTTCTCCGACTGCATATTTTTACATGACCAACAGACACATGCACGCACAATCAACAAACACCATTAAAATGCTACACCTTGAATGGAATTGCATTTTCCCCGTTAAAATATGACTTACAGCAACAACACAGAAGAAAATCGGACAACTTCTGCTTGTTTTGGCGGAATTTGGTGTTTACCATGACCCCGTGTCATCTGTGATTTTATTGGACAACTGAAACTGAGACCTTTCGAGAATTCCCAGTAAGCTGGACCTAATTGAACAGTATAAGTAGAGTGTTTGCGACTATCACAGTTCCGTAAAAGACATTGCAATACAGCGTTTTGCCAGATCGTGATCACACAAATATCAACGTTGTTTATCGACGGTATTATCCAATAATCAGGTGCACAAGATGCGAGATTGACAAAATCGATTTTTAAAAAGTGATCCGGAAGCAGTCCGACGCTCGAGCGGAAAATGTACGAGGCATTTGCGGATAACACAGTTAAAAAGGATGGATGAAGTTAAAGAACTCTTCATTGACTATTTGGAGAGAGCGAAATAAAGAATTGACTATTTAGGCTTGTCAGATTTATTTTCTTAACGCTGTTTCTGTGAAAACAAAGCTGCTCACTGATAATGACTAGCTGAAAAACGAGAACCTTAAAGGCAACGGGCATCTTGCTAAATCGTCAGTATAGCATGTGCTATAAAATGAAGGTGCCTGGATCTAGCGAAAGTAGAAGAGCTATGACTAGTAAGAAATGGAGCAGTTAAGTTGGTTTGGAGTTTGCCATTTTGTATAACGATCAAGGACCATCTAGCTTTTCAACCCCGACTGGAGACTATGGAATAAACCTGCACCATGACTGTCTTAGCAGGAAGTCACGCGGGGTCTCTACTTGTAACCACTGTTAAAAGGAAAACCATGTGCTTCAAAATTTTAAATGTGTTATGTAGGTCAATGTTAAAGGGACATTCATTTTCATTTAAGAATGATTAAAATTGTTAGTATCTCTATAATTGGCTTTTTTGTTTGATTAAGGGTGACTCTGATATCCTTAAAAAATGAATTGAATTGATCTAAAGCTTTTGATGAAAACCGGAAGCGGGCTTACCCCCATGACTTATGTACAGCCCGCTTGGTTATAAACCTAGTGCGATTTTGAATATGTAAAAGCAGTGATATTCGCTAAAACGGGGTAAAGTGTGCGGTCGAAGCACGACAAATCACAGCTGTATAAATACACTGAGACTATGTGCTTTGATGTCATTTAGATTACATCAATCCAATTCCCTTTTTAAAGATACCAGACTCCCAAATCAAGCAAGCAAACAAATTATAAAGATACTAACAGGTTTATTCATTTTTAAATGAATAAAATTGTTCAAATCCGGGTATATTTTTTACAGCTGCAAATCGCTGACAATATACGCCGTTTAGCGAATATCACTACATTCAAAATGGTCCTGGTTTATGACCAAGCCGGATGTAAGTAAGGCATGGATGTAAGCCCGATTCCGATTTTAATCAAATGAGAGTTTTCCATATATTGTTCCGTCTTTTCCTATCTGTATAGATAAACCGTGGTAGGTCACACGAAAAAGGACAGCTGTACCAGTTTGATACAGGTGTCTGTTGTTCTATAAATGGGCGTTAAATGAATGAACAACACTGCCTCAATCAGGCAGCACTGGAGTGAGAACTTCGACATATAGACCCAATGGGTTGATTTACGACAATCACACACTAACACAACAATAGACCTGTTGTTCCACTGATAAGCCTAGTATAATACACAAGTAGTGTAATTCCAAACATAGAGAACTTCATGTTTGCTCGACGTTTGTCATTATCAGGCATGATCTGCATTGAGGGACTTTTACAGATGATGACAAATTGTCGAAACGTCGAGCAAATATTAAGTTCGCTTTGTTCGGAATTACTATACGTGTGTGTTATGCAACAACAAAATTAGCTCTGTTGGAAATGATTGTCCCTCAAGTGCTAAGCACAATATATCTATAGTTAAAACAAATTTCCCTCCGCCAGAGGCCGAAACCAAAGAGTGCTTATAGAGTTAGCAAAATATCGCAACCATCATCTCTTTCCCAAACTCAATAGCTTGATTGATTATTTTCACGTTAGGAAAACATATATAGCCTATAAGGACGAAAATATGGACTTGCACTGACTCGTCGCTTTAAGTGGCGTAACTTAAACAAAATTGATAATGCATGGGAGCGAAAAACATAAAGCTTGATAGATACATAGATGTTTTGTATGGCACTCACACTGCTGTAGAAGGGTTTTTGTAATCAACGTGTGTTATTGATTCAAACAACAAACTGGTGTGTAACGGTTTACATAACACACATTATCGATGTTTTATAACCCTCTTTATGTGATAACTTTCCTTCCGCAGAGTGATCAAGATGTCGAGTCCTAACCTGAATAACCTGTTACTGCTGGGAGCTATATTAATGTACGGGGCCGTGTTAGTGACAAGTTTAGATAGCAAATATGTCACCCTCCAGGGATACACCTTCATATGTAATGTAAGTTTTCCTTATTAGTTTATATTCGATACTTAATGACAAATGTATGTTATGTTTGACAGGTTATGTAAAGCAAGGCCGTTTTATTGGTAATAAAGAAAGTAAATAGAAATTGTTTGTTGTTAATGATGATTAAAAGAAGAAAGGTTTCAGAAGTTTTATTTGTAATCGAGACATGGTAAAAAGAGCTATCTATAAGAATAAAGATAAATACTGGTATGGCCTGTTGTTTGACAACAAATGTTATTGATTTTAAGAAACTAAAAGCCAGTGTGTCACAGTTCGTGACAAAAAAAAAATAATAATCAATTTAGTGTAGCCTGTAAATTAAATCAACAGTAATTGGAAGAGCGCTATGATTACAAAGAGAGGGTATTAAGAATGCATATCCTATTTTACAATCATCACTGGTTCTACATGCCGTACTGAAATTCTATTAGTGTAAATCAATAAACAATTAGATTGAGTTTCTGTTTGATCTATTCTCTTTGTCTGTCTTTGACAGTCATTAAAAAAGCACAATAGAGCACAGGAGCTCTCTTATTGTCCGCTATATTGAAATTTCTCTCCCCCATCGCGTCTCTTCCACTTCTTATGTAACGAGCAGAGAGTTTCCGGTTAACGCTAACAATGGACTATTTATTAGCATTTAATATAATATAATGCTCAGGTTTGTATCCGATGAACGCTGGGATAATTCAAGGTGAAACCATTTGTCATGATTGATTAGGTGTGTTTATTGCTGTCAATCACAGTGATGCCGAAGACAGGTATGGTTATGCGCTGTGTCATCACAAACAACATGCCGTTATTGATCACGAGGTGTAAGAAATGCTATTAACTTTGACTAAAGGCTTTAAGGACAGGAGTAATAATAGACCCCTTATCTTTCTCTGGGGTTTGCGGTTATTTCCAAAGGAAGGTTATATTTAAATCACATGTATATTTAGAAAGAGGAGGACTTATATTCCAAATATAATATTATATTCTGATTACATTTAATTTTATAATGACATAATAAAAAAGAAGTTAAATAATTGTAAAAATGGACTTTCCTGATGATGGCAAAATAAAGCGCCGAAATATGAGTGTTAGTAATTTCCCCCTGTATTTGCATGTGTTTGTAGAAAAGTATTGAAATAAAATGGCGTCATAGGGTTTTTCAAGTTAGTTTTTGGCACAATTGATCCGCCCTCAAAATATTTGTTTAAAATCTTCATAACTAAAATCAAACCAAACCTGTGCGACAGTATTTTAAATAGTGGTTTACAGATTGTGTGTGCTAAATCTCAAAGAGGAAGTGCAAATAGTTTACGAGAAATAAACGATTTAAATCTTAAAAATCAAGAAAGTTTTAAGCACAGAAAACAGCCTTAAGGTGTGCAAATGATTCAACTCCAAATTACTCCTAATACATTTTAAAAAACAACATATTTTAATAATTTAATGAAAAGATGAAATAGTGTTTTATTTTGGCATTCATTTGTTGAATCCATAATTTGAATAAAATATCTCCTCGTACTTCGATGTCACCTCACTTGACCAGATGCCATTAGACAGTTCCGCTGAACCGAAAATAATACAACCAGACACCAAGTCAGTTTATCTGTTTCAGCTTCAGTTTGATGCCACAGGGAGTCATTGTACAGAATCAATCGCGCAGAAGTTCCAATGAAAGCACGAGGCACGTCATTGACGTCATCTCTGTAATACGTATCTCGCTTATGTCCCGTCTATCTTCAAACGTTTTCGGCACATTTGTTTTCTTATAGTTTTCACTTTTGGATATGTAAATGTTGGAGATTTAATCGTGTTATGGTGAGGAGAACATAGTCCATCCATATAAAAACCCATTTCGACGGCATGCCACTGTTATTAAAGTAGAAGAAACATTTTTTTAGAGCCGGTGGTTGGCTTTACAGAGATATATTTTTGGAAGTAAGACAATTTGTAACGGCGAGAGTAACCGGTACTATGATATTCATTTTGTGGGGCTGTCGCTATCATTGATAAGCAGAAACATTTCTTATGGCCGCGCGGTATATATAGAACATAAGCAATTTGGCTCGAGAAAACGTGTAATGTCCAGTTTCAATTTATCGCTGTCTTTTAAATAATATACTTTGTTTATTTTTAATAAATATTTAAAGTTGACATTAAGTAACATTGCAATGCTTTCTGCTTATGTTTAGTTACGAACTTGGTTGATGACGTTAGCTTTTACTGTAGCTTTTGGGTCGATGTTTTCAAAAACATGGCGTGTCCACCAGCTGTTTACCAATAATACACTGGAGAGGAAGGTGAGAAGTATTCAACGTGTTGTCCGCCATTGTTCATATATCATAGATTTAAGAGGTCAGAATATCAGAAAAATTATTCAAAGAATTTACCAAAACTCGATGAGATTCTTACACAATCGTGTATAGGGCACAAAGAGTGTCCCTATCTGATGAACCCTTTTCTCTTGACGTCACACAATAGAACAGCTATACTCTCTATATCGGAAACATGAAAGACACGGGCATACACGGCTAGTGATGTTGATATTACATCTGACATTTTGGTATAGTCTGTGTTTCTTTGAAGGCTATATTGTTAGTTGACAGAAGGCATCTTGTGTCATTCACTAGCATGTCGTTATTTCTGGGTGGCTTCTACAATGTGTCTTTGAATGTAACACAACTGCGCGGCTACAAAGACATTGGTAACTAGCCTATAATTAGGCAACTTACAGATTTTCTTTAGAGTTGACGGATCAATATCATGTACCGATACCTCCGCTATGTCTTTGTTTGTCTTATTTTTACAGGTTATTAAAGACACTCGTTTATTCGTCCTGGTTGCTTTAATGACTGTCTGCGATCTGATTGTGCTAGGCGTTTGGATCGCGGTTGATACCTTCCGTGGCCGAGAGGTTACTCTTCCAGAAACGGTAAAAAACAACTGTTCTCGTTTCACGTAACCCACCCAGTCTTACTCAAATTTAACAATCGCTGTAATTAAATTTCCCAAGATTTCTACAATTACAAATCCTCAGCGCTCGCGTCTATCTTCGATTAAAAGTGGATAGGGCTTTTAAATCAACAGCTTGGAATATGGTGACATTTAAGTTGTTCTTGTAGAACCCCTAAAAAGTGGGCTGGCCAAAGAATCGACACACAAATGGTTCCTCGGTTACTTTTAGTGGGAGATAAACAACAAAGAGCATCGGTTTTTTTTCTAATTTATCACTATAGTCAATCTACACTTTGATCATCTTTTAGTAATGAGAATTTTTCCGATGGCTCACCATTACCGTAGAGTAGACTGTGAGCTTCGAGGAAAAGAATCATAATTTAGTTTCGCCTGTTTCAGATTATAGCTGTAAGCGGTTTATTCAAAATAGCCAACAAATATATTTGTTCATAAACGAAAACCAGCTATAAGAGAAAATAAAACATTTTTCTAATCATGTTGAATAGAAAGACGCTATAGATGGTGACCTCATCATTATACCAAGATACATAGGGTGTGCCAGTGAATACGCTCTGTGGTTCCAAGTGGCTATATACTCTTACAAAGGATTACTGTTACTGCTGGGGTCCTTCCTGGCCTGGGAAACACGACAAGTTACGGTTCCAGGTTTAAACGATTCTAAAACGATTGGGATGTGCGTGTATAACGTGACAGTGTTGTGTGCATTCGCTGTCCCCATAGGTCATGTGTTGACTGACGCTCAGTATACAATCCGCTATGCCCTCCTCTCCTCGCTCATTCTCTTCTGTACAACAACATCGTTAATGCTAGTCTTTTATCCAAAGGTAGGTGAAACCTCTATTATAGCCTTATATAATGGCAGACTCTATGAACAATACAACTGTTTTATTAAGCATTGTTTACCCCGTTTGTTGGTCTTTTACTATATGTTGCCACTTGATCTGTTTATGTTATCAAGGTCTGTGTTTCTGTTTACAAATTATAATAACGACATGTTCTTAAGTTTATCGGCTTGTTTTTGTTTTCTGTTTATAAATTGTTATATTTACTAAGTTTGTATTTCAATATGCCTATCCCAAGAGTCCAACACGGAACCAACTGAGCTACGGTTAACATATTGTTACGTTAACAGGGCTGATTTTAAGTTTAAGCATATTTTCTCTACATTAGTTATTTGCACCTTGTCTGCTTTGCGCTTTGTCTATGATTGCGTTAAAAACTTTTTAATTTTTACCATTTTCTCTGAATTAGTTGTTCTATACACAGCACCAATGATCGGCCAATGCCTCTGATCTTGTATTTCTCAGATAATGATGAGGAAGAACCGTGTAGAAATCGGAAGATTTGTTGGAGGAGGAACAACAATGGCGGAGACATCGGTCTTCACCACACAATCACGGATGAACCACCCACCTATTTCTCATGGTGAGGAATGACCCATAGGCAATCGGTTCAACAGGAATAGCTCACTGTCAATTCTGCAATATTTATTGTTGTACGATTGAATCACTAGTTGCTCGTCAACGCAAGCCACATCAATAATTATTAGAGGCACAGTACTAGTATATAAATTGTTATGCAGCGGTCATCAACGCCATGTCGTTTTTGTAAAGTATAGTTTTATGCCACTAAAGTGTATCACTGCTGCGGTGATCAGATGTTTGAAAAGGCTTAGGTTACTCCATAAACACGCCAAGCAGGCACAAATTGTCCTCGCCCAAAGCAACATTAAACTGAATAAAACCTTGTTTTTTATGGACAAAGTAATGCGGAATGTTTCACTTTCATTTTCAAAATTACATTCCTAACAGGACTATATTTGTACCCAATACTTTATTTGACACAATTTTTGTTCATTTTCTTACAGCAGACTGATAGTTAGATCAATAATGTTTCTGGAATCTGGAGGTTGCTATACTACAAACTTTTGTTCGTGGAAGAAGTTTATACCATTTCAACAGGTCATAGAGGAATGAACAGGACGGACAACATAGCCGGATGTACGCTAAGACCTAACTCCAAGAATTTCCATGCTTAACATGTGCTTATATACTTTTTCACCCAATATAAGACATATAACCGAAGCATAATCAGTTTTTCCAAAAGGCCACCCCACATCTCGGATGTTTTTGTTGATACCGTATAGAACCTGTGAGGAACTGGTGGTAGGCCTACTTAGTGCATGTATTTGAACCAAGGCCTACCATTTCTGAAAGAGTATAAAACTGATAAACAGCTGACTGGACTGGAAAGTTTTGTTCAAAGATCAGTATTACATGATACAGAACACACAAAGAAACCAAACTCGTACATATCCCTGAAAGTTGGTGAACCTGTGTAGCTCAGATGGTAAGAGTACTAGCACTGCTAGCCGCGAAACCCCAGTTCAAATACCGTTGGATTCTAGCAAAATTGTCTAATTTGTGTAGTTTAAATTCGAGTTCAACGAGTCCAATGTCAAGTTTACCAGGAAAGTAAAGGTTATTCGCAATGGGTAAAATATAATTAAAGTCCCAGTTTTATCTCCGTTTATCTGACAATGGGAACATGAAGGCATTGGACAATGTGTTTACAATTATTACGCCTATGCTAGATTTCAGAGAGGACATAGTTGCCTTCATCATGTTAAAATCAAAATGATCCTAACATTAACCATAAACCAAATATCAACTTTGGGACCGATGACTCAGACAATGTGACGTGTCTGATGGCCTCTGCGATTGAGTTGCAATATATAAAGGCTCCAAGAACGCCACAACTGCTTCTTTAGTCCATAATAACCAACCCAGCACCGGCTGTGTTTATGTCAAAGTCTTGTTCCTATAATACATCTCTCATAATCAACTACATCAGAGCACTAATAAGCAAAAATTTAATTTAACTCAAAATTCAGCGATGTCAGAAAAGGTGATTTGTCATTATATATAGTTTGTTTTATTTTCTACCTGTTTGTAAGTATAGGTGTGTGCTGTGTATATCGATGCAAAGTAATTACCTTCTATCTGGATGTCTGTATATTACCAATAATAACCTGGGGATATAATTTATTCCAGAACTAGTTTCACACAGAAACCCAGACAAGACACCTAGGGGAACGTTCTTGTCGCAGCTCAGAATCTAAATTGTCTTCAGACATAGGGAATAAACTGAGATTGCAAGCGTACTTGTAAAGAGTGTATCAAAAGAATGGGTGTATCATAAGGATGAGTGGAAGTGTCAAAAGTATCAATACAACCTTGAATATATGTATCAATATAGAGTGTTGACTTAAAATTGAGGTTAAAGGTTTCTGTTTTTGTTTAAGTGGTAACAACTATTGTCTTGAGTAACACTTTACATCACAAGTCGGACAGTTTTCAAGTTATTTTGTATGCAACGTAATTGCCTTCTATCTGGATGTCTGTCTATTACCAATAACAACCTGAGGATATAATCTATTCCAGAAGAAGTTGTCACAGAGAATCCCGGACAAGACACCTAGGGGAACGTTCTTGTCGCAGCTCAGAATATAGGGAATAAACTATGATTGCAAGTGTATCAAAAGAATGGTCAAGTGTACTTGTCGAATGACTTGAACATTTAACTACATTTGTCCTTGTATCAATACATCCTTGAATAGATGTATAAATATAGAGTATTGACTTACAATTGAGGGTAAAGGTTTCTGTTTTTGTTTACGGGATAACAACTATTGTCTTGACCATCACTTTACATCACAAGTCGGTACATATCATTCACAGCAGGGAAAGGCATTTACTATCAGGTCATGTTAGGACAATCAGGACATCACCATGAGGGCCACATTTAGTGTAACTCATCACACACACGGTACCGCCTGGCAAGACAAAATATTCCTGACCATTGACTGCTGTGAAGGGTAAACGATACATTTTCTTCAAATATCTTATTTTGCCGTGAAGGAATGTTATGGTGAAAGATAAACACCATATAACACGAATGGCAGATACCATATTGCCGTGAAGAACAAACAGAATAGTGTCATGAAAGACAAAAAGAAAAGTGTTGTGAAAGAAAAACACCACAATCCTTGTGAAAGGAAACCGTCAGAGTCAGATACTATATTTCCCCCAAAGACGAAGTCCGAATGGTTGTTAAAGGACTGGTAACAAACTTACAATGCCGTCTAACAGTGAAAACAACAATGGCCGTCATTTTACACTGATATCATTGAGCTGGTTTTCTGGTAGATTATAAGTGAAAATAATTAAAATATTTAATCGATCTCAAAGCCTGTATATTGTACTTCAAATCAATTAACTTTCCTTCGTGTTAAAGTAAAAAGCAAATATTGCAGGATGAAGCTACATGGTTTGAGGTAATTGCATGTGCTGGTTTTCAAGTTCTTATGAACAGACCAAATACGCACACGATTACTGGACAATTTTGCAAAGTACTCGAAAGTAAATCAAACAAGCACAACCAATAAATATGACAAATGAAAAATTAATGTTACTCCGATGAAGATAAATTACATTATGACTGTAGTTAAATGATACTATCCTGAGGTAAAGGGCTGGTCGAGACAGAACCAGTGTATTACACATCGAACACTTGGCTGTTTATATTAACGACAGCCATTAATGGTATTTGCGTTCTCAAATAAAAACTTATTTAAGTGGGATTTAGAAGCTGAGGTGATGGCATAACAACCAAGGTTTGAAAATGGTTGTAAATAAATCCACAAGTTGAAAATCAATAAAGTTTTGTTTGTATTGTTCTCAAATAACTTATTACGTTATTAGCAGAGCCATGAAAAAGGCTTTCCTTATTTTTTTAATTCTCATTTTTGTTGGTTGAAACTTTGATAGCCCCACTATTGGATAATACTGCAAAGTACATTTATTTCGTGAAATGCGCTAAGAACATCTACTAGAAGTGGCATAGATCCGTATATATAGAGTACGCAGAACTGACGATACAGCTACATCAAAAGAACGTCTTTTCCAAACTACACAGAAAGTCAAGCTTTTCAAATGGAATCAAGGCGAAAAACGTCTGTCGATATACCCTAAGCTTTCATTTTATATCTCCTTACCTGAACACATCGATTTTCGCTAGAGCATAATTATAGTTCAAAACTTTCTCTGGCAGTCAGCTATCGAAGTGCTCCCGCTTTCATGATGTATTCCTAATCCCCAAATCTCAGGGGAAAGGGCTATCACTACTAAGCTATATTAAACTGTTATACAAATGAATACGAACGGCTCCAAACGTATAGCAACTAGGTAATCGCGATAACTGTCGGCTGAACTATTACAGATTAAGCCGAAGTTTGGGATATGTTTGTGTGATTGATGGATGCTTCTCGACGTACTCATGGATCCGTGGTGAATTGTATGGCAGTGTATTTGTAACAATAAGTATTATAATGTTAAATGCTTTTTGTAAATGTTACTACTGACCAACGAGTTCTCCATCAAAGCTGACCGGATACTCCTTCTTCAGAGGAGGCGAATCTGTTTGATAAACGTTTTTGACAGAAAGAAAAAAGGAATTTGTCTTAAGGAGAGTGGTGTTCATAAAATCCCTAGGATCGCGAGACTTTGGATGTAACCAGTTTATTCGGATTGTCGTCTTTCAAAAGACGGTTAGGTTGCAAGGAGAATTTGTCGTTTCTCATTAAAATTAAATGTCAATCTTATTTGGTTTCTAGCTGGAGAAATTCTTTCATTTGTTTGATTGTGGTTTAACGTCGTACTCAAGGTTATTTCACGTATATATCAGATGGATTGTCCACACTGTTCCTTGTCTAATTACGGTGGAAAACCTCGTGGAAACCAACCCCGCGATCACCGGTACCATATCATGATTCACTCATATACTGGATGTTCGACAGACGGATTGGAACCGTGAATGGTAGGATAAGTAAGCGAACACGTAACTAATAGGCAGCTGCGGGCCCGAAATTATTCGGAGAACGTCACAAAAAAGAATTGTATCAATTGTTCAAATACGCTTTCAAGCAATCATTGTCTCAATTCATATGGAAGCAATCGTTGAGTGTTGACATTTCAATCGGTTTCTCATCCAAGGTTTTACTTTTCTACCTGACCTTCCATCTCAAATCTTTGTGACATTAAATGAGTTTAACCATTAAGTCAAGACCAACAGATATGTTTGTTACTCTGCAACTGGGGGGAAAGTTGTTCAAAACTGGATATAATTCCGAAGTGTACTCCATAAAATGCACCTTTCGTTCAACTATTGTGGGCTGAGATGTTGCAAAATTTTAAGGAAGTGTGCGTCAACATTTACGAGAAATGTCCGTAGACGTATAAACGTCTCGCGTGTGGTAATGTAATTTCGGAAAAGTGTATATTTTTTAATTGAAGTGGTGACAAATGGCAACAGTTTGGTCAAGTATTCCAGACAGGGGTGTTTTTATACCGATTTCTTGTCGAAATTTGTCTGGAATAGCACAATAGACGATACAAACGAAAGCGTATACGCCATTGTTTACTGCGGTGGTTATGTCTGTAAATGTATGTGATTTCGCGGACACAGGAGCCGCAAATAGACTGGTAAGTATACATTTGTAGAGACCATCTTCATAACTGAGAATTGCGCAGTTAGGCTATAAGAATTCTCGGTCATCTCAGAACTAGTCACCTGACACGGCATATGTTTGAAAGTGTTCACTTAGGTCTTGCTTATTGCCAAGACTAAATGTTACTTTTTAATGACTCTAATTTAAGCAGATTTCAATGAATCTAATTTAAGCTGGTTTTGTTTACTTTTCTATCGTATTTCAGTAAAATCAATATTAAAACTGGCACGGTTTTCTGTATCGTGGGTGCTGCTCAGTGCTATGAACGATTTAAACTAACCCAGATGTGAAGGTATCAGTACGCGTTTCTTAGATCTTGCTTTGGAGCGAAGAGAAAATATATATGGATTTCCTACTTAAATTTATACAAACCTTACATTTACGAGACAAATCTCAAATTCGTGACCCGGATATCAAATTTATGAAACTCGATCAGAAGTTACTACCCTCGTTTCAGACATCTGTTATCCTCTAGTTTTCTTGATCGTCTGTTACAGCTGTATGGTGGCCCATGGCTGTCAGGCACAGTTTTTTTTTTTTCATAATTTTTATTTTTTTTTAAATTAGTATTTTAATTTTAATTTTTTGTTTTGTTTTGTTTATCTATTTTTCTTTTATTTTCAAAGTTAAATGTAAACA
>JARFOD010016213.1:0-11179 GCA_031763545.1 Mopalia muscosa
GGTAATGATGCAGGTAACATTGTACTAAGAACAGACGTATGGTCGTGTAGGTGTGTGTTGGAAATGCAGTGGGACGCAGACCATAGGGTGGTGGTGTGTTATACTATATTAAGAGGAGACTGGTCATCGTGTGTAGTAAATAAGTGATGTTGCTCTCTTTACTCGCGGGACAACGATTGGTTTAATAACAAGGACACGGATACGGGTACAGTTGGTTAGCAGGTGAGTAAGGGACGTGCTACCGTTTCGGCGTTTAAACAAAAACCAACTCTTAATTATCGAAACGTAACAGGTACTTGGTCAGTACCGTCTACAAATTGGTACGTAAGGATACCTTACAGCGTAATTATGGGAAACGAGTACATATATACTTACAGAGGCAACAATGAAACCTCCACAGCTAGGGTGGCCAGATCACGGAATTCCTCGCGTCCACTACATGAGACACTCCACAGTGCTTTCCACGTCCATTCAACACTGTACATAAAACACAATACTTGTATATTAGATCCCCCGTAATCTCTCTTCCTTGTTTATAATAATATTTAAATCTTTTGAAATTCTCCGTTTCTATGTTGAAGGTGGGCCTTTGCGTGGCTGCAACCGGCGCTGATACGCGCTCTGACACACCGTAGGTAAAATATAAATCCGCTTAACTATTCCTACCGACTGATAAGGTAACAGAGCTGCCAATCCATTCATTTCTCTCTACTTTAGAGATTGTTTATACGAATTGAGTACGAGGGGAAGCAAACAGATTTTCCCTGCCATTCTTGTCTATCACACCATGGTACACTTAACACAGAGGCTCGTTCAGGTGTATGCGACTCAGCTATAACCCCACAGCTCTAACAATACAGCCAAACCACGATACATGACTGAACAATCCGTGAAATGAGAGAGTAATAATCCTGTAAGGGTACACGCTGCGTTTCCAGTATGATGGCGAGTTAACGGAGATGTTGTCTCTATTGAGACTACTGCCCTCAGCCCGATCTCAGCGCTCATTGGCATAGACCAGGCCAAAAAACTCCCAACATCAAATCACTGAAGCCCACTTACGCGCAAGCGTATTGTGTTTGGGTGACTTCTCGGCAGGTATTCGAGGTTTGATAGATAGAGGTTTATAGGTAAGACTTCACTGCTCAACTCTGTCACTTGCTCAGCTCACCGGCTTTAAAAGCGGCTCGTTCTTACCACGTGTTCACGGATATAGATATATACTTAGCTTTGCACACAATACACCCTGCGATATCAACATTATCCATTTACAGCGACGCAAACACAGGTCACCGATACTACCCAGATTCCTCCATGCGGCTTTTAAATAATTAACAACTTCCCAGATTTGTTTATACTTCTGTTATGTCATTTAATGCATTATAGTATTTTTACGTAACATAAGTGTTGTTGTTTACATTCAGTTCACGATATGGACAAACCAGATCCCCGTATTACGAAAGCTTTATGTCTTTAACATTCTGAGCATTTCTTAATTTTCCGCGTAAAACATGTTGTAATGGTAATAAGCTATTCGCTGGTAGTGAATAATAATTTTGTTCAAATAAGAAATTCTATAATTATTGCTAAACTGAAACTTTGCTGACCAAACGGAACTTTGTCGAACGTGAATGCAAGACGTCACCCGATCTAATTTTATGGCATTTTGTATTCTTTTATATTTGGTGATACCATTCAAGTTGATTACTTATACAACCAATTATCATTAAAAACATGCCACGATTTACTTCTAATTTATTTTTATCAAGATAATGTAACAATTGTAAACTATCAAGTTAATGAGTATCACGGTTTCAGCCCATAAGCATATATATTCTCTTAAACCGCGAAAGATCACGTGACGCATTTAAACAGGGCCGCGACGCGAAAATTACACAAGTCCCCAGGTATCCATCTGCAGTTTGAAATTATTTGACAACTTCATTATTAAGTAAATTAGGTAAATCTCATTGTAAAATGAGAGTGAACATAAATTTGCGGTCAGCAGTTATTTATTTTTGTTTGAAAAGAGAACTAAATGTTATGAAATTTTGATTGGCCTAAAGGCTTAGACGACTGAAATATACATATATTACATTTAATTATAACAGCTTTAAAGATAGAAAGAACTACGTTTAAACAGATAGCTGCTTTACGGATTTAGACTGCCTCAATGCCGAAAGCGATTTGTATGTGATCTCTTCATAAATCTGGCAAATTATTTACCGAATTGTTACAAAAATCAAATTTGCATTTTCCATTCCTTTACATTAATTAAAAACTGATTACGTTAATTAAATGCCTAACTTATTAAGAAATATGTTTTTATATCTATAATTTCAAATATAAACCACAGTTATATATACACGAATTTCCGTTGTTTTTTTTAAAATATATACGCCATTATTAATTTAAAGTAAATTATTTAAAACGAGTAAGTGACTTGTAGAAAAAAAAATTAAAATTTAGTACGGCTTTGACCTCTATTCAAATCCATCATCAATTGCACGAGATTGCAGATTGTACGTACATGCACGTTGAACAACACTAGATAAACTCTTATTTTAATTTGTATTTTAAATAAATGGAATTCACAGTTAGGTTGATTATATAAGGTAGTATTAGGTAAGTTTACTTTAAACACTTAATTAACAGGTATAGGTAAAGCCGAATTCTCACCATACGTTTTGTAGTTGCGATTTATGGGGATTCCCCTTTTTTGCGGCTTTTTGGTTGGTCGATAAAAAAAAGTCGACCAATCAAAACTTTGCAAATCAGGGGAATCCCCTGAAATCGTAACTACAAATCGTACCGTGAGAATGCGTCTTTATGCGCTGTTTCGTTAATGGGCGAAAGCTAGGGCTGATGGTTAAATACCTGCGTGGGATGGCTCATTTGACAAGAGAAATAAACCAGATTAATGCGTTTGGCGGGAAATGCTGTCAGTCGTAAATTGCTCATGGAAAAATGCGTGAAATTTCACAGTCGTCAAAAATGAACGAGGCTGTCACCATGGTTACAGGGGTGGATAATGATAAATGTGAAAGATGCGCATGTCTCTGAGGCAATGACGTATTGATCTTTGACCTTTTATATCCCATGATGCCACACCTCGGCGGATTGCATGTTCCTGTGAAACCCACCCATATCTAATTGTTTCTAGTTTGGAGCTATATATGGTATATACTTCGTGCCGAAATCTATATCTACCTCCGCCACACCTGGACAATGTTCTTAACTCGTCTAGTGTTAATATGGCCCTCGCGTTCAGTGTGTTGTTCGGTTCAAACACTCACATTCCATTTTAGTCCGGAATGTAAAACGAGACTTTCTCTATCTGGCGATGACATGCCTTTATCAACATGGAGGTTTCAGAGTTAATTTGGGGCCACCTTTTCTAATATAACTTCAGCACATTTGTGGGTACGGTTCGCTACGGCTAAAACCATCCAGCTAGCTATTTTAAATACAGAAAAAAATTGGGAGTGCGGTATTTGGTATTATTGTTCTGGGTACACAAATACAAATACCTTTGCTTAGAGATTAACAAAATCAACATTACTTGCACAAAGCGTAAAAGTAACACTTTTGAACGTTGTACAATAAAAATACTAGAATGTTCCAAAAACCGACACCAAAATCCATGATCTCATTAAGTTGCAATTTCAAGGCGTATAAGTAGAACGTGAGCGATTTGAGTTAAAGAAAAATAGTTGCACAACATGTATATAATAAGCCTAATATATAAGATGGAAGATCCTTGTCCTGTTTCTGTTTTGTGGGTAATTCTTTGTCTACGTCATTAAGGCATTGATATAAGTTAATTTCGCGAGTACCTTTCACTTAAAATTTAATTTTTGATTTACCTACCATGAAAACTGTCAAACCTTCTTTATTTTAAATAAAAGATTAAGTTGGAATTCAATTTCAATAATTATAGTTTAAAAGATCAACAACAAAAAAACAACAAACAAAAAACGAAAGAGGATTTTTTTCAGTTAAAGTTGAATTTGTTGTTATTTTCGGGAGGCATACAATATTTTATCCCTTAAACGATTTCTATAAATTCCATTGTCCTCATAACGCGACAAACCGTTAAAGCGAAATACACTATAAGAGTATTTATATATCGTGGACCATACACGTGGTCCTCGTTGATTACTCTTTGTACATTTATTTAACAGGGGATTGCTATAAAACATCAGATTCGACAAATCATAAAGCTACTTGTTAAAGTGTCAGAAAACGGCACCAAAACACGCAGCGATTATTTTGTCCTGCGTAATGTTTTCACAGATTCAGTGCAATGTTATTACGTTGAGCTAAAACAATACATGGTAAGAAGCATGTTTTAAATGGTATTCTACCAGCACAGAGCAGAACTGGTTTGATTTTACACCCAAGAGACAATAAAAAAGCCCATAGTCAAGTTATGCCTCTTAATATATAAAAGTTGTCGCAAAACAGCTATTATTGACGTCATTCTATAAAAAAAAGATCAAACCGTTCTCTCTTTCGCTTGGTTCTCAGGTAATGAAACTATATTTGGGTTGAGGTTAACGATTTGCGTAGTCATAAAACTGACATCTCTGTTAAGGGACTACTTTGCTGTCACTCAAAGCAATAATATTACAGGAAAACGTGTAATATTAACCACCGGACGTTTCGTGTGCATGCGTGGAAATGAACCAAAGTACTCTGGATTTGTATAAAAAAAAATATTCCCCAAAACAAGCCAGTTTCTCTTAAATCACCCATTTATAGCCCGAGATTATTTACTGTACGGAAATGAAGTGCAAATTTGGTTGTTGTTTATCTCCAAATAATTGATTTAAAATGGATTGGTTCGCTACTTATTCATTATTTTATCTGTTAAATTTGAAATCAATTGGCGGTAACTGTTTGAAGATTTTTTTTCCTGACTGTATTTTTGGAGGAGTAGTACTATAACAACAACAAAGCTTGTCTCCATGACACGAGTGAGCCATGTACAAGGCCAGTCGACTTCTGGTCTAAGATAAACACGAGCGCTACTCATTAATTTGTTGCTGGATTCCTCATTTTTCTTTGAAAGCCACTTAAAATTTGGTGCTGTATTGGTAAAATGTACGAGGGATCATTTATGCCACATTTTATGTTTGTCGACCCACAAGTATATGAGTGAGTCATATTACATTTGACCGTTCTAGACATATAAAATATTCCCTTTGCCGCATTGAATATGAAATAAGACAAAAACAATCCACATGAAGACATAGAAGAAAAGAAAAATAGTATTTGTCTGAGCAACTTTTTCATTCTATTGTTACACTATAAACCAAAAGTTAAAACAAAAAAGAAAAGCAGTGGGGAATTACAAGTCATTACGTTTAAGTTTGTAGTTTTAGGTCGAAACAAGAGGTGAACTGAGACATCTCACCGCATAAGCCTTGTTTAACTTAGTCAAACACAGAAATAGCTAAAACTGGGCAAATATATGGGATTATATGACCAGCGTGTGATATATATTGTTTATCATTGTTATACAATAAACCTACCCATTCATCGGACATGTTGCATGGTATATTTACGACGAGGCATTACATGACTATACAAGTAACCCCTGCCCACGCTAAGCTACCAATCTCATAAACTCTCGATTTTTTTCGTGACTCTTGAACTAATTTAGTACTTAATAGTATATTTAAAGTCTTTCATGTGACACCGGGGATTACTGTTATCACCATCAACAGTTTCACTCCGTCTATCTTTGTTTAACCTGGAATTATTACACTTTTACTCCACAATGATTAAAAATAAATGAGCTTATGAGAACCTACTTATTTTGTAAACGTCCAAAAAGTAGTCGAACTTTGATACATTTAAAAAAAATTAAAACATTTTTTAAAAAAGAAAACAAAAGAGAAAAAAAGCTGTTATTTTCTTCTATTAACACTTAAAAAGTATAATAGTATGCAACACAAAATGAATATATCTTACAAGGTGTATCTACGCTGCTGCGTCGAGGGCCGTTTTAAGAGTAAAATAACCTTCATATCTCGTTAAACTCCAATCAAGCAAATTAATATGACGAAAATTCGACGGAAGGTCGCAATATTACCTTTTGCTTAGAAATGCTACTCGGTGTCTGTCCGTCCTTCCATCCGTCTTTCCGTCCGTCCACACGCTAGCTTGAAAACTAATACACCAATTAACTTCAAACTTCGTAGCTTCCTCTTGTTAAGACGGCGGATGGGATTACATTTCACCAAATTCCGTAAAACAAAATGGCCGTTATGACATAATTTTAGAATATTCATGCCTGAATGTGTTGTGAACACAATAAGTTGAGAGTAAATTTCATATTGACTTTAAACTTTGTAGATAGCTTTGTAACAAATTCCTGCCTTTAATTCGGACTGAATTTCACCCCAAGTTCCGTAAAACAAAAATGCTGCCGTTGCATTATTTTATTATTTCCATTACTGTATATATGCTATGAACACTTAAACTTTGTAACAAATTCATGAATTAACTTGAAACTTGAAATGTAGTCCCCTCCTATTAAGACAACAGATGGGATGGAGTTTCATCAAATTCTGTAAAACAAAATGGCCACCTTAGCATACTTTTACAATAATACTTACTACCTGTACATGTATATGTTGTAAACCCGATACCTCTGCAACAAATTCCCGGATTAACTTGAAACTTGAAATATAGTCTCGTCTTATAAAGACAGCAAATGGGATTATATTTAATCAAATTTCGTAAATAAAATGGCGGCAAGTGCATTTTGTTCACACTATTTACACCTATATGTTCTGAACATGATAATTTTGAAATCAAATTCACAGATTAACTTGAAACCTGGAAGTTAGATGCCTACTACTAAGAAATAGGATAGGATTGCATTTCATCAAATTGTGCAAAGCAATATGGTCCCATTTCATAATTTTTCAAAATTCACACCTACATTATAATTTTGAGAACAAATTCTTTGAGTAACAAAACTTTTACGGTAGCTTCCTCCCAGTAAGACAAATAATTAGATTTCATTTCTCCACATTAAACTTTCAAACCAAAGTGGCCTTTACTCAAATTCACATATTCACTACAAATTTTGCTTTTTGTGTTAATACCATAGCTGTATTTCACTAGATTTCACAACAAATATGGCTCACATTGCATATTGCACCAAAATGGTGATAAATATTAACTTTTACTCTTTGATTCTTTAAAGATCTTAGACAAAAGTAGGAAAAGGTGATTTGAACAGGATTATGAGCATATTTAAAAAAAAAAAAAAATAGCGATGGACCTGCTAGCTACTCAGCTTGTTTAAGTTTAAAAATGTGTGTACATTATGGCATACTGATAATTTTATTTATTCGATGAACAGCTAATTTTTGGGGTTTGTTATTCAGAAATAGCCCTATTGATCGACAGGTTTTGTTTTTTTTTAATTATGTTTACTTCTGTGAGGGTTTTTTTGTGTTATTTTTTTGTACTCCCTGATCACCTGTATTGAGTTGGTATGTAACGGATACGGTTGGTTAAAACTAGCAATGTTTAAACGTTATGTACGACCAATCGACCCTTTCAAGTACAGACGTCTCAAGTCGTATACTGTATTGTGAACAGAAAACTGTCAGTTGGTCTCTCAAGAGCAGATAGCATCTTTCCCCCCTGTTGGTAGACCCCCTTTACGCTACTTAGATAGAAATCATATCTTTTCACCCTTACTAAGTTAATAATTGCAGTGTAATTTCGCTAATGTGGCGTTGCTATCTACAGCGTAATCAGACAGCCAATCAGATGGTAGGCCAATACACAGGTCACTGTGGTTGTATTGATTCACCCACATTTTCACGGGCTTTATTTCGACATATTCAGACTTCACGGGGTTGCCTCGTTTCAAAAGTGCACATATCAATGCTTACTGATTAAAAGATAAAAGACACTAAAGAGAAAAAGTGGTTTAAGCGATAAGAAATGATAGTCCTCTCTTTGGCTATAAAATTCAGACTTTTTCGGATGTTATTTCAGACTTTAAATGATACATGCGCCAGCTACACAAATGGGGAAAATTGCTTTGTCATCAGGCCTTTTGTTGCTTAATAGTTACCAAATAGAAAATAAAAGAAAATAACGTTTTTTTATTGTTTGATTGGGGTTTTACACCATTTATTCAGTTCATATCAGCCTGTCAGTTAAATAGGTGAAGGGAACCGCCCGAGAAGTCCCTGGCGCCCAGCAAAGACAGGAAAACAAAAACAGCTGATCAGCTTCGTGTTTCTGATAACTCTGAAATCAACAGATAAACATGAAGCGCCTTCAAACCCCCGCAAAAAAGACTTCATAGGAGAAATGTTTCGAAGTAATAGCCAGTACAGATTCATAAACAAATTATCATCCATGTATCCAAGAAAAAGCACATTTAACATTTTAAAGCCACCAGTGCATGTGTTACCAGAATTGAGTCATATAAGGAAATTACAACAAAAAAATTAGTTACCAAGAGAGAGGCGAAGGAAGAGGAAGAAGAAACAAAATGTTCCAATTAAAAGATGGACGCACCAGAAATGAATGGTTTATACAGTTATTCATTAGCCACTGAAGAGGAACCGTGATTTGACAGAGCTGCCTCCTTGAAGAAGATTTTTTGTTTGTTTGATTGGGGTTTAACATCGCATGCAAGGGCATTTCATAAACTTATATGACGGTACATTGTCTTTTTGTTTGCATGTTTGTTTGTTTGTCTGTTAGTTAGTTACAATGGTGCGTGCAGCCATACCCGGCTGTTCGCACCAGGTCTTCATGTTGTATCAATTTAGTCACAAAACTAACTCACAGCATTAAAATTATTAAAACAAAAAACAAAAGAACAAATGAAGGTCATTTTGGGGTTTGCATGAGGTATCTAACATTTCTGTCGGTGTCTGGATTTAGGATTGTCGCTAAACACGAAACCGATCTATGTCTTTGTATTACGTCTTGTGGTTGTCTTGTCTTTGTTTGGTGCAAGTGGGATCGGGGTTGTTCCCTTCGTCCAATAGCACACCGTTATGTGAGTGAAATAACCTTTATTATGGTGCTAAAGCTGTAAATGAATCAAACAAATCAGAAGGTCATTGGTAAATAGAAAAAAGATAGAACGAATATGTTGCGAAACAATCAATTAGGAACTGCTTCCTTATTGTACTTTATAATTTGCTTTTAATCAATAGATTGTTTGTTTGATTGGTGTTTAACGTCGTACTCAAGAGTATTTCACTTATATGATGACGGATTGTCCACTTCACACTGTAACACAGCCTTATTACGGTGGAAAACCGGGAGGAAACTTCGTAAAAATCACCCCGCGATTGCCGGAGCCACAACATGTGACTCGCTCATATACCTGGTGGTCGAAAGGCGGACTCGACCCCGTGAACAGTAAATCGAAGCATATTCAGTTCAGGAAGCGCACTCGCTACCACTGAGCCTCGGTCGCGGGCCTTTTAATCAATAGACACACCCGTCACTTGTTTAAAATATTAACATGAACGTGTTCAGACATTTTTGTATTTGGCGTTTATTTAAATCAAATAGCTTTGACTTGTAAGTCGACATTAGGCCTGCTGAATCCAAATATATGTTAAACTGTGTAGGCTACCAATAGCGGTATAGAGGGATGATAGTTTCCGGAAATTAAATTTAGCGTTATTTTATGTGTTACAATATTCAATTAAGTCAACCATTGAAATGTATCAAGTAATGAAGTTTCGTACCTATCCACTTACTTCTTGTCGTTAAAGAAGGGGGCGATTGCTGTTGTTGTATAGCAGGCCCGCCCAAATCAATGAGCGTGATTTGTTCTTACAGCCGGTATTTCAAGCAGGGGACCTCTATGCGAGATATTCGTTAGTTTGCGGGGGAGATGTAACGACTCAAGGCGTTTTGTACAGAGCTGATTGAGAGAAACGACCCAAGATATTACAAGAATTTCAAAATTACCTCGTCACTAAATACAGAAGCACGAGTCTCCACCGACGCAATCATTTCACGACTGTAGACTAGAGACAGATAAGGCTTGATGTTTCTCATCGACCCAACTTGACTTAATACTGTTTCACTATGTAAATTCAAGCAGAGGAATGTATACAGTGACCGCATTGAGCTAAACTTGATATATTAAAAGGTGTATATGCAAACCTGACTCGAAATGTGAATCGAAGTGTTGGAAAATCATTATTTACACTATTAAAAGCCCGTTTGCTGGTACATTCTGAGTTCATATATGCAATTGAAAATAATTATTGCCAACAAGGTAGCAATGCACAAATAAGCAGAAAAATGTGTAAACAAAAAATGGAAAAGAAGCGATAGGAGGCACAAGTACTGCTAACAAAGAGGCAATAAGCGAAATACCAGAATGATACAAACTAAGAGAATGGTTAACAGATATATGTCGCCAAGGGTTCTCATTTGGACATTGTACAGTGAGTATTTGCCATCGACAAAGGCAAAATAAAAACGAAAGAAGCAATATATCATTTAGATATACGTTACAGATGCAATTGACCTTCTGGCTGAATTCAGTATATTTCAAGAATAGACAGGCGGCTTTACTTATACTGGAGGAACACTAATTCCAACAGACCAGAAGGGGAATCCCCATTCCCGGAGCAGGAACATATGAGACACGTGTTGTGACGTCGGAGGTTGACCGTGATGGTCGTGGGTCTGGGTGATGACTCCGTTCCCTAGAGAAAGGGGGACGCAAGTCTTATATACTAAACGGCGAACGGGTGTCTTGGGTCGGCGGAAGGGAAGGGATTCAATTAATTCTATTGCTGACCATGGCGTGGTATAGACAGTGTGAATGACCGAGCCGGATGTCAAGTCATGTTTTGCAATGACGTTTGACGTTGAAAAAAATCCGACACGCCATGTCGTGCCAACGTGGCTCCTAGTGTCCTAAAGGGAACATGACAACAAAGACATCGATCGAGTTTTCTCCCTTGACCATGTGCGTACAGATAGCGCTGCGCTATGGTCGGTACCTGGTTGGGTTAGACTGTTGGGGGAGGTGTGTTTTTTAGGTAAAGTGAAGATGGGCGTCACGACGCCGTCACGAAGGGCTTGCCATGAGTGATGTGGGTCATGACAAAGAACACAAAAACAAATCCTATCATGTTGCATAGTCGTTTTATTG
>JARFOD010016224.1:0-11179 GCA_031763545.1 Mopalia muscosa
GCCAATGCAATTAGTGCTTCCTCCCACCCCCCCCCCCCCCCTCCCCAACCGCTCCCGAAAAAAATTGATAAGCCTGGATTTAATGGATCATATATGTTTTTCGTGGCATTTTTTTGCCATTTTAAAACGATGTTAAAATTTGATTCGAAACGTTACAAATTAATAAATTTAAATTCCACATGAAACATGTTCTTATCATTCGATGACCCAGCTCCTAAATCCGTTTGGAAGCAGCTAATTCAGCAGGTCTGTGACGGTCAATTAAGTTAGTCATTCGAAATCGCGCAAGTCCCACTCTAGCGCATGTCAAGTAGGCCAGTTCAACCCGAGTCCAAACGGCCAAACAAACAACTACAGTCATTAGTGAAATTGAGTTCTAGTTAAATGAGCTACGTTTACAGTAATCATTATAACCTAAACTATATATACGGTTAATTGGCTTCTGATGTCATGTTTATATAAGAGTACTTACCGTAAACACTCTGGTAATTCGTACGAAAATATGAAACGAATCAATAAAATGCAATTTGAAAAATAAATTTAAAAATAAAAAAGTTTTTTTTTTTAAAAAAGCACATTTTTTTTAGCTGACATTTGCTGCGGGCGATACGGAGCCTTACTACCAAGGTCGTAGGTTCGATTCTTGAACAGGTGTCAAACTGCATATTTGTCTTACTAAACTTAAATACATCAAGGCTATGAAACCGTAATCTCTAAATAAGAAAATACTGTTCATTTGTATAAGGTTCAACAAAACCCAAGAATTATTTAGTTTCACTAATGGATAAATTTTATAATGTTTTATGTTATGATGTAACTTTATCCGATTTGAAATTCAATTTTTTTTTATACATCGCTTTTACCTTTAGAAGGTTTATTCGTAAAAATGGCTGCCCTGTTGATGTCGTGTTGGTAAATTTCAGGAGCTAATATACAATCCATTCGAGTCATTTTACGCTATTAACAAGTCATTCGTTATATACTACAAGAGAAAAGATAATAAAAATCATTTATTATAATGTATGCTGACAAGATTCGACCATCTTCTACATTACATATATACGCTTTGGCGTGTTACCCGATAGTATGTCAGACTGAGCAAGATTACATTATTTATTCTTATGCATAAAAACAACATTTGACCATCTTCAGAAGTTCAATACAAAACTTGTAGGTATATACGCTTTGGTGTGTTATACGGTATAGTAAGTCGGACTGAGCAAGGTTACGCATGTGGCGATAACATCCAGCTGGTAACTTGTCAGCCTGATTCGCTTATAGGCATCAACCAAAATGCATTCTACAAAATATAATGTTTTCTGTTCGACATGGAGAGCTAGATTAACATTGGATGGAGAACTGCCATCGACGTCATAATTACCGATATCGATAAATCAATTATTAATATAGGTGGATGGACAAGGTATCTAATTATCGACGATACAGGTCACCGGATATATCGATATTGATGCGACATCTGTCCGTTTAGATAATGAAGAGTACAGGTAAGTTTTGCCTCCCATAGCTGGAGATACAATCACTGTGAATATGGTATCACTAGTTCCTTGAGTGTAGCCGGCAGCTGTTGTTGATAACATATACCTTCATTTCTTGATGTGTAGACTGGAATTTCACGGAGAGTGATTAAATGTTATGGCAATGTAGTTCGACTTACCATTTATAGTTTGTGTATTGTTTCCATGGTTGGCTCCTGTTTACTTGACCTTGCTGTGCATTAAAACAATTAAATCCGGATATCTGATTTCCGTTTTATTATTTATTTTTAAGAGCCATGGGCTTCGATTTCCAGATTTAAATTAGATAATTTGTCAACAACAAATAATATACTAAGTGTTTCCACCAAGTGCTCGGGTCGGACGGTTTGAATAGCTTATCTCTAGACGATGTTCTTGACCTTTGTTGATCTTTGCTCGAGAGGCAATTTTGAGAGACTTGACAGTTTGCTAGACGCCTTTTACTGTGCTGATCCTTGTTGAATAAAATCAAATTCATAAAGAAATTATGTTTGACTGTTATGTCATTTAATTAACATCTTAAGCCCGCCTGTGCAAGACGTTATGATATGGCACAGATTCTTTGTTGTTGTTGTTGTTGTTTGTTTTGTTTCCTTTTAAGTTCCTGTTCAAGTGTTTGTCTTGGCGTGCTGAATACTACATGCTAATCAATAAGACTTTTGTGAAATAAGCAAAAATAAATATTAAAAGTCCGGCACAAATGTCAAAAATCGACGACAGGAAATGTCAACGGCCTATGCAACCTGCATCCTATGTAACTGACCGATCATCAGCTGTCAATCGAATATTTGTTTTCGACCAATAAGCAAGCTCGCTTTATTAACTGCAGTCATGTAGTCGGTCAATTCAGCTAGGTGATCTCCAAGACAGGGACACGTTTTCACAAAGCGATCTTACGTTACTTTAGGAGTAAATTGTATGACAACCAGTGCTGAAGAGCTAGTGTTGCCCTGACAGTTACGTTCAACGTAAGCTAAGATCGCTTTGTTAAATGAGCCCCTGTCGTATACTGTTGACGATTTCGATTAAATTTTTTGAGTTATTATCTTTTGTATCTATATAAAATTAAATATTTAATATGAGTTTATATTAATAATATTGATAAAAAAACGACACGTGTCGACAGATGAACAAGTTCCTAAGAATGTTTTACAAGAAATATGTACCTGCGAATAATAAGAAAATATATAGCTTATTTTTTGCTGTATATAATCGACCTCTATTGTACATGTTATTTTTTCGAGCCAGTAAATGGCTTCCAGCTACGTTAAACTAAACAATTTATATTAAATCAAATATAAAAATGATGTTGCTCAAAAAAGGATGGCACGTGTCATTTTTTTTATCTGTCTTTTTTGCATCTACACATACATTTTATTTTGAACGATTATTCCCATACAATGCAGAGTTATACTTTAAATTGGTAATAAAAATCTTATATAGTGTTATAATTGTACCGATTGACAAAATTCCATATCTCATCTTATGATCGAAACGGATATATACTTGGCAGGATTAGCATACTATTGTGGCCTAATTATAAAGTTCCACAATGATATGCCCACAGTTTTTCTATAGTAATGACTGCCAATGGGATTAACCAGTGTCTAAAACGGATATAAATCTGTCACTCATGTAACTGGTTGCGCATAGCTCTGTATCATTGTCTAAATACCAATTAATTGAGTATTAACGCTAGACGTATATTAGTCAATGGTCTGGAGGGCTATGTCAGACATATCAGTATCGCATGTGTCTTCATTTTTAGAATGGTCAACCCAATTGCCTTAGGTACCGAGTGAAGGACAACGAAGGAATAGCATATGAATGATAAAACTCAGAATTGTGTGTTGTTGTTGCTTTTTGAGTTTTGGTGATATCGATTTTTTTCTAATGGGTTTTCTTCGGTTTTTTGAGTTGTTGTTTGTTTTTTTTTTTTTTTATTTCTGTTTTTACAGAGTTTAAATGGTTAAGGACATGTGCACTGACAAACACAAAAACACAGCAGAGACAAAACAGATGAAACATATGCTATTCGACAGGTGGTTGCGAAATTATGTATATCTTATTTATGTGCTATAAGTGGAAATATTGAGTTAAAATGTTTTTATTGTTTTGAGAAATCATACTTGTGTATTATTTGCAATTATTGTGTGCAGAGAAAATAATAGCCGGCAAACTAGACCTGCAAACTAGAAGGTTTTATAAAAGATATACCCTGGGGGTATAAAACACAATACGGAATCGGCAATTCATATAGTGTTTAGCTGTTCGATTTAATTACTATACAGTATACATTGTATGACATGTATGTCTCGATTTTTTTAACTTGATTTCCGGGAACCTTTTCAAACTCTGTCGCTATGACAATCTCTTGGGTTATTGTTAGGTGCAGGTGTAGTAGTGTGAGAGAGAATTTGCATTTTTTTTAACTTTGCGTTTATGCCAGAGCGAGGAAGAGTTAAAGGGTGTACCCGAAAATAAGCGAATTAGGAGACTATACGCAGTCTGAGATTCTATCCATGCAACCGGAAGTCCTCGAAAGTACTGCGCGCAAAATCTGGTCCTTTTTAAATTGGCCCAACATCGAGCCACTGTGACTGGCTGTGTTCGATATTGTGGTGTAGCATTTCTGATAAGGGAAAATCCTGTCCGTCAATAGCCGACATTCGATCGGTGCTCATCATAATTTACGGTAATCATTTTCATTAATGCACGAGTAAGAGGAACTACACTGTTATAATACCTTCAAGAGAGATATGGCAGAACCCATTTGAAGGAAACACTCAGATGAGAGCCACTACTGTTTAGTGCACCTATAGTTTCCCCACCTCTTGCCCATGTATGACACGGCGGGTACATATCCCCGGGGTAGGCAAAACCTACCCGATCGGGATATAAGCCACCAATCTCTTAAAATTAATTATTTTACGCTCCCCTCACTCTCATCCCTGCGCTGTCTCAATTTCTCGACGCCCCATATACCCATTTCCCTCAAAGGATTCAATGTCGCTTCTGCATGGACGACCAAGCCACCTCGGACGAAAAAACAAACTGGAAAAAATACTTCTGAACATATTAAGGGAAAAGTTAAGGAATATTTCTTGAATCAAGCACCAGCGGGATAGTACATAAACTTTAACGAATGCATCATGGAATTTGTCTCAGGGCGGCTAAGGATTTTTCCAAACATATACAATTTTCGAAAGGTCAGGAAACTTCCATGTTAAAGGCGTTAAAGAATTGTTTCCAAAACTTTGTTAAGTAATATTTTTTACGGTGAAAGACCTGTTTCCAATTAAAATGATAGACTTTGAGAGTTTCCCATAGGTAAAGAGAATATACCCCCAAACCATTTGATTAATATCGGAAGCCTTACATACAGCCCGCTTTGTCATAAACCCAGACCATTTTTAATGTAGTAATATTTGCTAAATAGATGTAAATTGTGGGTCGTTGACAGACAAATTACAGCTGTATAAATACACAGTTACTGTGCTATGATGCCATGCAGCTGTAGATGATGCAATTCCTTTTAATTATTCTTAAGTAAAACTTTTTTAACAAAATTGGTTGACTCAGATTACACATTTTCAATTTTTTCAGCAGCAGGATTTTTCGAAACTGTGACTAAAAGTATGACGTCATCTTGTGACTGCCTGGTTGGTTAGTGATTACAAGTGTTCCCAGTCTGCGTTGAAAAGCCTATAGACAGTACTTGATACCCCAAAACTCTAGTCGGAATTAAGTTATAACCATCGACCAAACGAATTGGTACCAAATTTAATTGTGGACAGATTCTATATTTAATAAGCAATCATGTATAATAATAATTTGGGTATCCTTCGATAAATTTCTTTACAGGGATTCTGGGTCATACTCATCGCTATTTGGACATGTGTCCGGGTACGGTTTGCACCTTGCACCTATATTCCGGAAGCCGTACACACATTAATAGGGAGACATATGCCACAGACCAGCAAATAAAAGAAGTGCAAAACAAGATGCCCGGGTGTGTCTTAGAAAGATTGTCCAGATGAAAGAATTAAAATTGATTACGTTTTTGAATGTTTGGCCAGTGTGTCTGTGTGCAACCTTCACCCTGCGCTCATATTCTAGAAGCCGTACGCACACTGCAACTGACAGCGCGCCATATGGAATATCTGTGGGAAAATCGCAGTAATGCAGTTTAGACGGAAGGCGATATGTACAGTCATCCAGTGTTATTGCCTAGCGAAGTTAATAAAATATGCATGTGTTTTACTTCGTTGATCAGCTACTGGCAAAGGTTGTCATGTCTGGTCACGGCGACCGTCCTTTAAGGAAAAATCTTCTCGTTGTTATGTAATATATTTAAACTAGGCCTGTCCCAAGGTTAAACTGTTCTTAAACCACGAGTCTGTAATTATATAAGCTTTATACGTGTCCCAGATATCGTACCTGATTGCCAATAAGCCCTAAGCTAAATAATCGTATTCAGAAGAGATTTTAAAAACAAGGTTCCTGGAAAATTTATAATTGTACATTAATATGAAATATACCGGATCGCTTGCCTAAAAGACTTACTTCAAGTTAAGGCTCAATATTAGTTATGTTAATGTTTACTTAATGTAGATTAATGTCTTGTCTGTATTGCATATTGCAATTTCCTTAAAGAAACTGTATGCGCTTGAATAAATAAAATATCCACTAAAGGAAATGTATCTTAAAGGAGAAGACCACGCGAACACCATATTCTATAAATAAGTTAAACTTTTTGTGTGTAACACAATACATTAATTTCCATTTTCATAATCAGATCGTTATTCTGCTTATCATCCATTAAAAAGGATCACAAGTACCAGTTGAGTCATCAAATCCTGTGTACAGCTGACCTCACTGATCTATCATTGGATAGTTCAAAATTGGCTGACCAACCAGAGTGCAGGAAAACTTCGCAGCACAGGATTTGATGACTCAACTGGTACTTGTGATCCTCTTTAATGAATGATAACCAGAGTTAGGATCAGGTTATGAAAATGGAAATTAATGTATTGAGTTACACACAAAAAGGTTTACTTATTCATAGAGTATGGTTTTTGGGTGGTCTCCTTTAAATGTGTTATAAACTTTGCAAGAGGCTTGTTAATGATAACTGAGGAATTAACTTTATTATTCTGTATGTCCATCGTTTGGAGGGAGCTTCCTATTGCCCTGGAGCTCTCCGCGACAACTGGCACCACGAAACCAATGTAATTTGTGTCGTCTTTGCGTTGTTTTTCGCGCCAAATGCCCCGTGTTATCTTTGTTGTCGTTGGGGTTGATGGTGTATCCCTTCGCCCATTAGGCTGATACGCCGTCACATCTGTTGAATATAGTTCCACGCGGTTGTGTTACTCAAACTCACGATAAAGTAATTACAATGTAATAAGTTCGCAGCTGACACTCGCGTCAATAGAATTGTCACGAGCGAAGACGGGATTGCGTAACATGATTATAAGATTGTAATGAGCGATTTTGGTTTAAATCTCTCGAAGATGCGATCGCGGATTCGCATTGATTTGATTAAATATTGGGATTATGGATTATTACTGAAATTCGGCATAACGGGGGTAAACATGACAATAAACGGACTGAACTGCTTACAATCGGACTCAAGTGTACATTTACGCCAACGAAATTGGCTAATTGGTCGCTGAATGTCATACAGAGTGCGACGTCATAGTCGGACAAAGAGGGTGTTCCTGATTCCCTCCAGAGCAAAATACATCTCGGACCGCGTTAAACCCCAATCAAACGAACAAACAAAAAAACCTTTATCCCCCGCCCCTCCGGTCTTCATCTTCACCGACTGCTGGTGTCGAACTGATGATTCAACTCTGCCGGCTCCTGCAATGTAAAACATCGTTTGAGCGCGCGTTTGCTAGAGCTTTGTTCATTAAAATATTTGAAACGACAATAAAGTCAGCATGCATGGTTGCATTCTACGGCGACCCGGTATATTTCTGCATAACCTAAGACAATGGTTCAGACTGAAATCACGACGAAAGCATGTTCTTTGTTCTGTCTACATATATTAAATATTAAAGAGGTTTTGCTTAGCCTCACAACAGTCGATTACTCACCTTGCTCGTCCACATTTTCTACCTATCAATTACCGTCTAGATTTTCAAAGCAGACGACACCTTTAGGATACACCAGCGCGATAACATGCCTACTAGGAAGTCACGTGACAGAGCTCTTGTCTCTGCCACATTTACGAAATATTCCAGCAGCTTAGATATTTTTAATTCGCATTGTAGGTATCAAAAAAATTTGATTTATAAATATCTAAATGTGTAAGTAACATTTAAAAAAAACATTATTGCATTGACACATAACTATCTGACACTATTGCACGGGGCGTTTAAACTGTTGTCCGACGATGATAGAATGATTTACGGAAAATAACCGATAATTACTAGACAGCGTCATTCGGTTTTTTGTCAAGTGGTTTTGATGGAATGTCATGGTGGTAAGACTCCGACGGTTTAAATCAAATATTTTCTGAGGTTTATATGCAATGTCATGGTGGTAAGATTCCGACAGTTTTAATCAAATATCTTCTGTGGTTTATATGATATGTCATGGTTGTAAGATTCCGTCGGTTTTAATCAAATATCTTCTGAGGTGGATATTGTTCTGTTTAATACAGTTTGTTAATTATAACTCCAATAAAGACATATTGAACGTGGGCGTTCAATCATCTCCAGATATGAAGAAATTGTGTAGGGGTAAAAGCCATCGGGGATACGTTATTACAGCTTTTGATTAAATTGTTGTTCGACGAATGTACGTAACACATATACCTGTGGGTTCAAAGCGTCAACATATGGCGAGTAATTTCTGACAACTATGAAATGTCAACCTTTAAATTACGGCTTATGATGTTAGTAATAACTTTGATATATAATTTTATGACATAGTCTAAGACCTTCATAAAAATACTTTTATTATCCGATATGATTTTTCTGAAAGAGAAAATCAAAACTATTCCGCTTTTTCCCCTCTAACGTTTAAATGCCTATTTTATTAAGTTGCATGTATTCCCTTGTAGAGTTTTAATTCGTTAATGAACTTATCTGTTTGATTTATTTATAAAAGTTAACCACACTGTCACAGGGATGCTGAGTTATACAAAACGACGAATCGTGTCATATGTTAGATGAGCTCTCAGAGAAAAGTTTCAGAATAGATTTTAATCTGGAGTTGTGTTGAGTAGCCAATAGTCTTCTCGCGAAAAAAAATAACGACCATGAATATGGTTTAAAAATCATAGCACACACAATAGTCGGCATTAATTTTGTAATTATCAGCCTGGATCCGGCAAATATTATAAAGTAACCATTACTATTGACTACATTATTTGTTTATTTAGTTTTTTTCCAGATCAACCCGGAAACTGATATTTAAAATAATCATCAATTACCAATGTATGTGTTTGCTATAAGGTGAATGAGATATACAAGTTGTCTGTTACAGAACGAAATTTCACCTCAACCAGAATGGCCTTTTACTTATTCGTTGCCAGTTGTCAACTTGTGTGTGTAATAGCAGATTTAACAAAAGAACACACTGTGTACGTCTTGAAAGTAAACAGAAAACAGTAAAAAAGGGGTGAAAAGTGCATGATGTTGAGATGTAGCTGTTAAACTGCAATTATCTCACAAATTACATGAATTGTTCCTAGTTCCTTTGTTTGTTTGCATGTTTGATTGGGGTTTAACGCCATGCAAATATCTTGGCGACTTCTCATAATCATTAAGCTTTATTTATACATGGTTGTATATTAAACGTCCTGGCGATGATGTCTTTCTAGACGAACTCTTCAAAGCCTGTTTATATACACCTCCATGGCAGCTTTAATAAATAATCTACTTTTGTTCTTTGTGCTCTCATTATTTGGTACCTGTTAGAGACATTTATACCATTACAAAGATAAACAGGAGAACAAGGGTTCTATTGAACTTCCTTTGTTTGTACTTAATTTATTCTTGATCACGCTTCATTTTGGCATAATGTTGACTCACATACGACAGGCTGTCGTTGAATCATGCCAAGGGCGTTTGTGTCATTATTTGCTTGTTTAAGATTGATCTATTGATAGATTGGTGTTTAACGCTGTGCTTCAGTGTATTTCACTTATTCCAACAATAATTGACACTAACACAACCAGATGTGAAGTATTTTCATAATATTGGAAGGTTAATCTTCCTCCCGTAAATTAAATACAGCATTGCTATTCTTCAACAAACTGCCCTCAGTTGGTGGGCTGTTCGTTTAAGGACTTTCCAGCTAGTCAGGAGTCAAATTTTGCCCTTTGTTCACTTTTCTGAAAGCTTTTGTTCATAATATTGATAATGCAAAAAGTTTTACCCGAACAAATAAGTAGTTTAGATTTTTGTTTTCAAGAGATAAATTATACATGCATGCCATAAATATTATGTGTGTCAGCAGGGGAAAGGATTTTTTAAAAATTATTGTCTGAACTGATTATACCTGCTATTACCACAAGTCAATGGAGAAATACCAACCGATCCGCTGAATGGCCACTGGGTGAACAGAAGACATCGAAAACAAACGATGTCCAAAGTCTAGTTTCATTTTTTACTTTAAAATATACTCAAATATACTTTAAAACATTAATTTTTATTTTGTCGTATATGATGACGTACGCATACCCGCCAAATGGGGGGTGGAAAACTCCATCTCTGGCCTCAAACAAGACAACTTAGCGTGGGTCGTGTATATATGTATGTTAAAGTTAATTTAATGGGTAACTATTATAAACGTAGCTATTACTATTATGTGGTGGATTTTTTTTTTTTTTTTTTTTTTTTTGTATCTCTTTTTTAATGGGGTAGGGGGTGTCTCCCAAACTGAATCAAAATCTGTTCATTCAAGTCAGTATTTTCTTTGCATTATTCTTATAAGTTAATTCGTGTGTGAACACGCTAATAGCCTAGAGCTTTGTGTGTACTGTAAGGGTTTGCTGGGCACATTGGGCTCACAATGAACCAAATTTTGTTTATAGCTTGGTGTTGGATTAACAGTTAGTAGCTGAAAGCTGAAAAATTCGAAATTCTAATTACAAACAGTTTAAATAGGGCCTATAATTTAGTTTTCCCTAGATCGGAAAATACAAGTCGTAAAACTTAAAAGACGGGATAACAAACAATACACAAGCATGTATACAGAAAGCGCTTACAAATTTACCAAGATTGGTTAAACCAATGTCAGACAAAATCTGACCAAAAATAAAAAAATAACTAAAACAACGTATGTTTAACAAATCATTGGGCGCAGCCATATGTATACTAACAGTCTGCCGCGTGTTCGGGTACAAAAGAACGAGTGTGTGAAACAACAACATATATTTCTAAAAGGAGTCACACTGGCACAGGGATGTAAATGAATTAAAATCGAAAAATCATCTTATGTTCTAGATAACTCCCAGAGACAAGGTAATTAGCATAAGTATGGTGTATAAAATGGTATATATATGTCATTGATAGCTAGTGATGTGTTTTCCAGTTCAGATATGGCACTTTATCATATACCTATGCGTGTCACTATACTGATACAGAGTGGGATTTTCCAATTCCGTATCAACCTAGTTTGAATTC